>CM031240.1:443052668-443220596 GCA_018340775.1 Taxus wallichiana var. yunnanensis
ATGCTAGTATTGGATTGTAGAGTAAACATTTTGCTCCTTCTGGAAAATAAAACATTTTATTATAGTTTTATCATCCTTAATGCTTTAAAATAATAAAATTAATTGTTTTACTGTCCTCCATCCATAAACGATCATGGAAATTTTCAAATAGGTAAATGAAAATATTTATTTAAAATCATATGATTAAAAAACCACAGTATTTTGAGGCTTTAAAATAGTGATTTGAAATTTTCAAAATTAAATGCTTCACCTTAAATGGAAGTCATCTTCTCTTGTAGTAGATTTATCAATAAAAATACATCTAAATTAAGAAGGATATTAATTAATTTAAATCAAACCATATTTATTAAATTGATTATTATTATAATAATATGTGCATGTACAATTTTAAGAATCTTTATTTCTAAATTATTTTATTTTATGTATTAGCTCTTTCAAACATTATTTTTTATTAAATTAACTGTATAAAATATCTATTTAAAAAAATCGTTTTAATCAAATAATATTTGTAAATTATCATATTTTATTTGTTTTAAGCATTGATGATATATGATATATGTAAATATTCTACAAATAATCTACTATCATATTATATATTTTTATTTTAATTGAGATATATCTGATTAAAAAAATTATAATAATTTTGACGTATCTTAATTTTGTATTGAAATTATAATTTTTAATTACAAAATAATATTCACAAAATTAAAATAAAAAATTATAAATATATATTTAAAAATGAAAAAATAGTTGATATTTTAAAATTGTGGAAAGAATTACAATTTTAAAACTATGGGACCCATATCATTATTAATGTAGTGGTACATTACCAATTTTAAATTGTGGATCGGATTTTTTTAATTGTGCAAATTGTCACAATTAGTCACATTGTAGAAATGTTACAATATTGAAATTGTCACAAATTCCACAATTATAATATAGTGGAATTTTCACAATAATTTTCATTGTAGATTTCTCACAATTTTTGTCACATTTGATGTTTCCACAAAAAAATTGTAGGTGGAGTCCACAAAATTGGATTCACAATTTTAAATAAGATATCCACAAAAAAATTGTAGAAAATTTGTGGATACATGACCCATTATCTTGTAGTATTGGATCTTTTATCCAACATTCACACTGCTAAATTTGTCTTAAGAACTACCTAGACATAAATAATAGTTTCCATGAAGGAAACACACGTGCACTAGGTGTAAGTCCGAAAGAAGTGGACACCGCTTCTCGTGTTGGAACAATATGGATCCGGCCCGTAACCTTCCATTCTCAAATCTTTAACCCAAGTTGAAGAAATGTTGATTGCTCACGTTAATCTGTTTTTGCAAGTCACACAAGTGCGTGGGGACAATACAAATATTTAGGGCACACAATAAGTTTCAAACATTTCTTCCATTGCCAAATACCTTCCTCGTCGGCTAGGAGATTTGGATCTCTTGTTGGTACAAAAAACTGGAAAACAACAAACGAAATATGACTTCTATGTAAGTAGGTCCCGTGTTTGGGAAGCTCTTCAATATAAAATTCTCCATGACCCCTACTATAAAGATGTTCTTATTGATAGTGAGGCTCTTTCCTCTCTTCCACAGGAACCAACAAACATATCCTCCTCCCTTAACTTTGTTCCTATTGACCTTCCAGGCTCTCTCTTCTCTGAACCACACGATACTGGCAACCCTCCTTCCAACCCCGATGAGTATCCCGAGGAGACATCCTCATTTGTTCCTTCAGACCCAAACACTGGCACGGAAGAGGAGTTGATCGTTTGATACCTGCTTTCAAATGGTCAGGTTGCACCCTGCAACCTGCCTTGGCCTGAAGTCGGAAACACTCCAATTAATGAATACACCACAGAGGGCCTTTTCTCAATGGCTTTTCCATGTTTGTTTCCAACTGGTGCAACATTGTTTAAACAACCATGCATGAAGGATGTTCAAATGCATGAATATGCCCTCCACCTAATGTGGTACCATGATGATCATTTTGGGTCACACCCTAGGTTCCGGTACTTCTTGCTTAACCTTATTATGAGACATAGGAGCCAATCTATAGCTACAGTATTCATGAGGTTGAACATTGAACATGGTGTTCCCCTACTATAGGGTAGCTACGGAAATGCCCGAATGATTTCCCTGATGATTACCTTCCACAAAGTTTAATGAGATTTGGAACCAGCTTGCGCGGGACACAAACATTTTGGTGAAAGAGAAGAGGGGAAGTCTCTGACATGATTGAGCAATTGGGTGTGCCTACACTCTTCTTCACTCTAAGTGCAGCTGACACAAAATGGCCAGACCTACATAGCATCATGCCAGGTTTGTCTCCTGTTGAGGCCTGTGCAGCACAACACTGGAGGACCATGAACATTGTTAACCACCCTCATCGTGTCACTGCTTACTTACATCAAAGATTCACCATATTCCGTGAGGAAGTGTTACAGAAACATCTTCGTGCCAAAGACTACTGGTACAGGTAAAATTCTTCAATGCTCTATACTTTTCACTTACTTGAATACAAAACGATTTACCTTCCTTTACCGCAGGTATGAATGGAAACATAGAGGTTCACTCATGTTCATGGTTTTCTATGGCTTGAGGATGATCCAAATGTTGATCGCATAGACTGGTCAAATAATGAATTTGTCTGTAGAGCGTAACAATACTTTGATATCTACATATCTGCATGGAATATGTGCCCTGCTTCCGTTCGCTCAGAATTTTTTCATAGGAATATTCAAGATGATCCTTGCCTTTTAGATTCATCTCAGATTCTTGCAGTTTCACCATTGTAGGATTTGGAGGAGCTAATAAATCATGTTCGCCACACAAAGTGCTCCGAGAATACTTGCCTTCGAAAAAAAAGTAACCAGCTCCAGTGTCGATACAATGCACCTTGGGAGAATAGAGCTACTTCTTTATTGTTTGTTGATGAAAGTGCTTTAGTTAAATACCTCCCTTCGAGGAATGATGATAGATTGAACACACACAATCCAGCAATGTTATCCATATGGAAAGCCAATATAGATTGTCAACCAATTCTATCTCGCCATGTCTTTGTCCTTAAATACATTGCTAAGTATGCTTCAAAGTAACAAAGGTGAAACATACCACCAGATGCTTTCTAGATTGTCGACAGGTTTAGATCCTGATCTTCCTGCACATTTAGCCATAAAAAAAATGTTAACTAAGAGTGTAGTTGAACATGACATTAGCGCACAAGAAACATGCCACATGCTCCTCAAATTGCCGCTTGTAATGTGTAGTCGCATTTTTGTGATGCTAAATGTAGGCAGAAAAATCATAAGAAAATTAGCTGAAGCAGAGTGTGAAGATGCAGAAACATCCCTGCTTTTAGATGCATACAGGGTCCGACCTTCATACATGGAAAGCCTTCCACTCATTGAAGTTGCACGCGATTGGAGTTACAACAAATACCGCAAGCACAATAGGTGGAAAATTCATACCCAACCAGCTATTGTTCGGGTGTTCCCCAAATTTCAATGCATTCCGTCTAAGGACTCCCCCTCTTTTGAACTTTTTGTTGGTCTGAGCTCCTTCTATACAAACCTTTCTGCAACATTTCTAATGATATTGGTTCAACACCTCAGCAAACCATTTCTAATTGGAGCTTGTTCAGACACAATTATCGGCCCTGGCATATTGCTCAACGTGAATCTAATGCATCCCACACCTCCGGCAGTGACACTGAGTCCAGGTCGAGCTCCCCTTCCAGTTGAACAATTGTACGATTGGCAACATTTGGCTCGACTCCACCCCGGTAGCACTTCATTCCTTGATAACTTGCAAATGCTTGGACTTCGTGAATTTGACACCCTTCACAATTGGAGTGCACATCATATTCCATTTGCTCTGCAGTCTCTTGGTGCCACTTTCATCGAAGATACTAAGGCAAACCATCTTTCACTTCCTTCATGGACAAGTTCGACCCTCCAACTTCTGGCTTATCTCCAGAACAACAACAAGCTTTCAACATAGTTAATCAACACTTCACGCATAGATCCAACCTTCCTCCACTGAGACTTATTATACAAGGCACTGCAGGTACAGGTAAATCATTCCTCATCAACATTTTAAAGTCTTCATTTGCCTCTTCCTCCAGCCAAGGCCTTTCCCCTCTCCTTTTGCTCACCCCAACAGGAGTTGCTGCATTCAACATTTCTGCTTCTACGATACACTCAAGCCTCCGGATTCCCATTAAAGAGCTCAAACCCTTAGAGGGCCAAGCTTTATCGTCTCTTCAAGACTCACTCAAACACATCAAATACATTTTAATCGATGAAATGAGTTTCGTTGGTCCAAAGCTTCTTTCCAGAATCGACTACCGTCTTAGGGAGGCTTTCCCACACTTCAAAGACTCAACATTTGGAGGTAGATCTATGATCCTTGTCAGAGACCTTGGTCAACTTCCTCCGGTTATGGACATTCCACTTTATGCAAGCAAGTCTTACGGAGCTACCCTCTGGCGTGAATTCAACATATCGGTCTCCCTTCATTCAATCTTCATGCAATAAGGCTCTGAACCTGCACATACATCATTTCGGGAATTACTGCTTAACATTCGTAACGCCATCCCTCTAATCCAAGACTGGGAAGCTCTTATGTCAAGATCCGATTCCTCCCTATCCGAACAAGAAAGGATTGAGTTTAAAGAAGGCCCTCATCTTTTCGCTCAGAATGACCTTGTGGACTCGCACAACCTTTTTATGTTGAAGTCCCTTAACTCTCTTATAAATGATCTATCTTTGAAAAGACAAGCGTTCTACATCTGGTGATACCGAGGACGATCAATTGAAGCCCAAGGTTCTTCTCTGCATCAATCAAAAAGTAATGCTTTCCAAAAACTTGTGGGTTGAGAAGGGTCTCGTCAACGACGCTACTGGTTCTATCATTGACATAGTATATGGAATATCCTCTGGCCCTCCGAATCTACCTCTGTTTGTCGCCATCAAATTTGATCGTTACACAGGACCTCACTGGGATTCAAACAACCCATTGCATATTCCTATTCCTCCCATTTCTAGAGGCCGCAGAAACTACCGCTCAAAATGGCTTGGGCTTTTTCTATCCAACAATCTCAAGGGCTTACACTACAACTTCTACATAGTTGACATGGCGGGAGTGAAAGACAAGGCCTTACATTCACTGCTATCTCAAGGGTTTCGTCTCTCTCTTCCCTTCGTATTTCTCCAGCTTTCTCTTTCTCCCGTTACTCTCGCATGTCCTCCACTCCCCTTCGCCTGTAATGCCCCTAGTTCGCGTTTACCCTAGTTCTTGTCGCAATGACCCTCTTGTTGAGCGTCGAATGGCTGTGTGTATTTCCGTTGTCTTAGATCTTGTCTCAGTGATGTTTTAGAACCTTCCCTCTCCTTCTTGCGTTCTCAAGTTGTTATTGACACCTCTGTGTGTGGACTGTGTAATGTCCTGTGCGTTAACCTATTTAAGGAGGATCTTGTTGTCGCATGGTTAAGCTGGATCATTGGTCATTATTGATGTGAGTAGAAATTATTTATATTTATAGTATATAATGATAACAATGTTGTTTTAATTTAATTATCGATTGGCCTCTATCTTATAGTGTTATTGTTTTACATTATTGTCAAGTTGGTATATACGTCTTTGTTAATATGATTAATAATTATTTTAAGTGGTAATAATAATAATAATAATTAATAATAATAATAATAATAATAATAATATTAACAATATTATTATTTTAATTATTGATCGACGATAACTCATTATTTTTAGTGTCGATTGTTATCAACTGTATTATTAATTATCGTTAAACGATTTTATTGTTTGGTTGGTCGCTTTGCAGAATGAACCCCGTTCCGCGCTGAGGAAGGGATTACCCATTTTGGTGCCATGGTCGTTCCTTGCCTTGTGTTTGCTTTTGAATGCCAACCTCTAGTTTTCTGCGCTTGGTCGCTTAGGCCTGTTCGCATGTTGTTTTTAATCCTTGTGAGTAATGGAGAGTTCGATTCTTACTTCCTCTAGCTTGCTCGTGTGTACGTGATTAAATTTTCTCGGGTTGAATAGTAATCATACAAAAATTCGTATACCTTTTTAGCTTATGAGAACTGTTCAGGTAATCTTGTAACTCCTTTTGCATTTGTATTAATATATCTTCTTTCGTATGCTTTGTGAGCTTACCTTAGTTAGTAGAGATTTTGTTATCCCGTATCTTTGCTGAAGGAGGGGCTCATGGGGGCGCCAGGTCGTGGTGAGGACTGCCCAGTTTTTAAATCTTTTAAACTACTTTCACCTACCCTCCACTGCCACCTTGGCCGACCAGGTCCATTCGCATGTCTTGTTGCAAGTAGATGGCATTAGTCTCCTCCCAACCACCAACCTGCAGACCGTAATGGCCATTATGTTTCTACCTTGCGTGAGGGAGATGGGAGTCGGTGGAGTCCTGATTTTCTTCACCTTGATCTCATTTTGATTCTTTTATTCAATGCGTATGGGCGCAGTAATGGGTTTGATACGGTGGCTAGATGAAGCTACAAGCTAGTGAAGCAGGCGTGTTACCTCCACTTTCATTGGGTGCTGCGAGGTGTGTTCTTGTCGGGATCCACAGCGGCGACTGCAGCAGATAATTAGCCGGCGAAGCGGGCATGTTGCAAAGTATAGTAGAAGTTTTTTTTTTAGCGCTTCCAACAAGTAGGTTGTCCAACTATGTTGTTATCTGTTCAGTATCGAATGCATCCTCAAATTCGGGATTCTCCTTCAAGATATTTTTATCAAAATCGATATTGTGACAGTGAGAGTGTTACTAGGAGACCTGATGAAATTTATTACAAAGATTCTCTATTGAGACCTTACTTGTTTTACGATGTAACTCATGGAAGAGAATCTCATAGGCGTGGATCTGTTTCATATCAGAATATTCATGAAGCACAATTTGCTTTGCAATTATGAACTTGCTGGAAAAACGTGGCAAACTGTTTAGCTTCGACTCTTGTTTTTTTTTGGAAATCCCTTTTTGTGGCCTTTGGAAAACAGTTGCATGCCTCACGGGTGGCTCCACACCTGGTGCGAATCCAAGTTTCCCCTTTTTGTGCTTTGGTATGCTTTCATGTTCTGCACTAATGCCCCTTTGGACACGGGCTGGGAGGATGTTAGCTAGGTTGTGGAGTCTGGTTGTGCTCCTCGTAAGTGCGTTTAATGGAAACTTCATAGGATTTTTCATTTAACACATTTTGTGTTTTTATTTATTTCAATCTAGCCTTTGGGACCTTTCTATCTCAGGCTTTTGTTGTTCGTGGGTTTGATCTCCTGCCCTGGCCGCCCTCTCCTTGACTGTACAGCGGCTGCCATGAAGCTTGCATGAGAGATCTACGTGCTGAGGAAAATGAATGTTTTTGGAATGTGTTGTAGCTGCTGGAGCCTTGGTTCGATGTGGCTGCATTGAGGAAGCCCCAATCAGGCATGTTAAGACTAGTCCTTGAAATATTGTTGCTATCCTCTTTCGATTTCATGAAATAAATGATCTCTTACCTGATATGACGCCTTGAGATGCAATAATGTGTTTGATTCTTTTGCCTTTCCTTGAAGTGCACTGGTTGTTTCCCTGTTCCTCCACCCTGCACCGCTGTTTTCTTTTGTTATTGGTCTGCAAAAGGGGAAGTTGTTGTTTCTTTACCTTGTTAGATTTGGATGGCTGAGGAAAAGGTTTTACTTGCTTTTGTTTATTTTGAATCAATCATCTGAAATGGGAAAAGGACATTATTATGAAACATGGAAGCTAAATAAATAAATAAACTACTTTTCAAAATGTGTGGTTGTGGCTATCCCAAGCCGATATCAAATAAGTAGAGGCTCATAAATGCTTGGGTCTGTTTATCACTAGGTACTAGATACTTCTTGCTTTTTGCTCCTTTAGGGGTGTCCTTCTTTAGTACTTCTGGCCCCCTCGAATGCTTCTGCCCTATTTGGTTTGTCCCCTTGTGTGTGCCGACAAGTTAGTTATCACCTTCCAGCTCTTCTGAATGTAGAATTGTCGATCGATAAAACACAACTCCGCGTATGTTTCTTTTGTGGTTTTTGTTTTATCATTATTGATAGGAATATCAGAAATATGGGAATCTGGGTTCTTATCTAGAGTGGATCTTGTTTTATTAATTGTAACACTACTCCTTGGTTACCTTTTATTGAATGTAATTGTTGTGTAAGTGAGAGTCCTGTTGGAATAAATTGCTATTGTACACCTTTTAACATGTAGTGCTATATTGGCTTGGATAATAGTATGTGTGCTTTTCATTGCAAGTTGTCATGCTTACCTTCCTAGAGTGTAGCTTGTTTATGAGCTATGTATATGGCTCGTTTCCTAATAAGGCTTGCGGCTTTTGGTTTCTCCAATAATCTATTTTGGTATTAGACATTAGGAAAGAAAGAAGGAAAATTTCAATAATGTCCTCAAATGACCGAAAGTAGATCAAGGGGACTAAGGATACAACCTTTAGCAATAGAAAGTTCTAGGAGGAGAGAATCCTAGTTACGAACCCAAGAAATAAAGTACAAAAGATGAAATAGAGCAGCGTTCCACTACCTCAAGTGGCAAAGAAACCAAATCAAACAACAAAGAAGGGTGAACAATAAAACCCAAAAAAATGTGCGTTAACGAAAACAAGAGGAAAAACTTTTGAATGTCCCTGTTTTTGTTGGAAGTGGAGGAATATTTTGAGCCTCTATCGATCTTTGTGAGGAATCTTTTTATTTTGTTGTTCGATGAGTATATCGGGACCTAATAAGCCTTTCGTTAAAATAAAATATATTAATGACATTTGGGGATTACTCTTTTTTTTTTATGTAGATAAGTTGTCGTTTTTGATGGGGTTGTTGTTAGAATTAATGGTTGGTGATATTTTTTGTAAATGCAATTAAATAGTGGCTTGATTATGATAACTTTATTTTTCACTTTCAAAAGACCTTGTAAGGAAGAGGCGGTACACCTCTTGTTTAAATTGTAACGATGGAATGTTTTCTTCGGGGTCTCATATCCCTTTATTGCTTTGAAACCTTCCTCCTGGAAGGATTCGGTAATTATGTTTGTTTCGTGTCTTGATCATAATTAGTATGTATTTTGACTCTTGATTTTTTTCTTTTAAGATGGATGGTTTGAGTATCTGATTTAAATCACTTATCCGTAGGGTTGCTTGATCAAAATTCTGACAATATTTGACCTTTCGTTCCTACCCAACAAGTCCTTGACTTGATTATTTGTTTTGTGATATTGTTCTTGCTGGAATGTTTGACTTCCTCATTTTTGGCTGGTGTAGATCCTTACTTCTTGTGATAAAGTTGATTAGTGGTTAGTGCATTGATCCTTTCATGAAGTAGAACATTCCTTTCATGTCTTTGTTAAATGTTAGCTTATTATTTCAATGTGTAGACTTAACATGCTCAGTTCTCGCGAACTGACTCAAGTTAATACTTGTGCAGATGGCTTGTGCGTGTCGATAAAGGAAAGATTTGTGAAAGTTTCATCGGTTTGTTTTATGTGTTTCCTTGTACAATGTCACATGTGCTGAAGATCTTGTTATGGTGCTTGTAAAGGAGTTTAGAAGGCCTCTTGCCTTGGTTTGTTTGGAAATTGGGAAATGAAGTTGTCATGTTCTTTTGTAGTTAAACTTGTAATTATCTTGTGGGAAATAATATTCAATCTTTACTTTTATGAGTTTTCTTGCGGTAATATTATTTATCGGTCTTGAAATGTTGTAGCATGGCTTAACCAAATTGTTACCCTTTTTTCTCAAATTTAGAGTTCTTTCATTTTTGTGACACCTTTGGTTTATGTGCCATGTTAAATAGAAATTTCCGTAACCATGTTTAGTCTTTCGTTTAGCAATGGTAGTTCTTCTTTCAAGTCATAAAACTTTCTTGTCTTATTAATCCTCCATGGTCTTGACATCAGTGCAAACCTATGTATATTTTAGTGGGTAGAGACCCTTTTTCTAAAAAAAAAAAAAAACTAATCAAAAATAAATGAAAAGAAAGTGAATTCATAGAGGACTAAATAAATAAAATAATAATGAAGTCGTGTTCCTTGTTGATAAGTTTAAGAGTCTTTAATTGGAAAGAAAGGAGTTTCGACTAGTGTAAAAGAATCTACCCCCACTAACCTAAAAACTTTGGATTAAACTGTATTCTCTTTTTGTGAAACTTTAAGTTGTGTACTTCTATTTTAGGGACCCCATGTGTATCCATTATCGAACTTAATCAAGAGTTTCTAAATGAAGTTCTTACCCGAATCCAGTTAAACTCTTTAGTCTCATTAAAAGACCGACTAATAACTATAAAAATCTGATGATGAATTAAATTTACCATCTCACACTAACCCTCTCCTCATTTCATCGTAACCTTCTCTTGAGTACAGTTAATTGTTGATCCTTACACAAGGAGGTTGTTGATCCAAGCCTAATGCCCCTAGTATAAAAGAAATGAATCTAGCCTTTGGAAGAAGAATTTCTCAAAACAAACCTGAACCTTATAGATCCAAAAGTCAAGTCTTGGAAGACTATTAGTGAATAAATAACCTTACGAAAATGTTCACAGTGGGATGTCCTGAGCTGTAACTATGTATTGTGGTTGGTATTTTTGTGGTGTCTTGTCATGAGAAGAGTGAATTGTCCTTGATGGGTGTGAACGTTTCGATCGCCTTGTGGTCATCTAGGTCTCAAGTTGTTGATAGAGTTAGTTGTAACCTTGGTGACGACATGTTGTGTTGTGTTATGTGTCAAGCAAGTCAAAAAAAAATTTATCCTGTGTTTTCCTATGTAGTCTTGTGTGTCAGAAATAGTGGGTATCACATCCTGCAGTCCTGTGCTCCAAGAGGAATATCGGCTTCGCTCCCTTCCGTCTTCTCTGGCTCTCCCCGTAAATCCTTCGTCTTAGCTCCTTCCACCTCTTGTGGGGCCGCATTCCCATTCCGTCTTGGTATCACTCCTGCCTGTATATATCTCATGCTTTTTGTTTCGATAACAACTTATGGCTCATATTTCTATTTCTTTTATCTAGTTCATTCAACTTAGTTGGTATCCAACCGCTCTTTCGGCATTTTCATCGCACACCCCGCGTGCGATTGCTAGTTAGGATAGGACAACACTAAATTTACACGCACTATTTTATAGTATAAAGAACCGCTAAAATCACCTCTAACAAAGCATGGTCACTATTTGAACACTACCCAAGCATTTATTGGGAGGGCCAAATTTAAAATTAACGTTTAAATTGAATATAAAACAATAAAAAGTAAGACCTTTCACGGAAATAAAAATAAATTTAAAAACTTGAACGGATTTAAAAGTTGATGAATTATAACAGAGGAACAGATAAGAGGATCAGATTTCGAGGTGAAAGCGACAGCGCGGACTCAAAAAGTTAATGAATTACAATAGAGGAGCGGATGGAGGCTCGGAATTCTAGGTAAAAGTAAATATCTGAAAAAGCAGAAGGCCAAAAAGCAAAATTGAGACGTTTGCGCATGAGCTGGACAAAAATGGACCGTTGAAGGTGAAGCAAGGCTATAAATATTAGATAAGCATCAAAGAAAGCATGATGCATGATGATGGTGGTCATTTTGGGTCATTATGGTTTTTCGTTTTTTTTTGTTTTTGTTTCTGGTCCGTATGTTATGCAGGGCCCTGTTATGTTATTGGTCTGTATGTTATTCAGGGCCCTGTTATGTTATGTTGTGCTGTGTTTGTTATGCAGGGCTCTGTTATGTTATGTAGCGCTGTGTTTGGTTTAATAGTTCCTGTCTAGTGTTTCATTTATTTGTGTTTTTTTTGTTTTTTGGTTTTCTTTGCCCACCATCAACAGCACAACGCAGAATAAATTTGGAAAAGACTTACTGTTTTCTTCCATATATTTGGGGATTTCCTCATAAGCGATGGGATTTTATGAGAATGACTAGGCGATCGGGAAAGACTCCAAGCAAATTATATTTTATGCATTGGAGATATACATACAGGTCAGTTTATGTTGCTGTATCTTTTTATTTAATAATTAATCGATATGTTTACATTTATAAATCATTTCCATATTATATTCTTGATCAAGAACGACCTGATTTCTTTGCATTTTGTGGGTTTGTGTGATTTATTCTTCTAGCAATATTATGTTTGGTAATTCATAAATTAATGGTAGACGACCTAGGGTTTATGAGACTGCTCCATATGATGGTCTCTTTTGAAGGTTCGTTTTCCATCAAATCGTTTGCCTCTGCAACAAAGCACAGCGTGGACAAAAATGAATCGCTGTAGGAAAACGAAATGATAGAGAAATTTGTAAGCCTTAAAGCTTCTCGAGGGTTTGAGATGTGTCGATAAAATGTCCATTTAGGGTTTCATTATTGTATCTTCTTTACACGGTACAGAATAAGATTTTTCTACTGGACTTCAAGTTTCAGACGTATACATGTCTTTCCATAGTTTTCTCTTTACACGGTACAGAATAAGATGGAGAACACTCTTCTTCTTTCCGTCTATTAAGATGTTCAACTAATTAGAGATTAATTAGTATTTTAGCCAGTCGTAGACAGAGACAAAGATAGGTCAGATAATTTTTTGCTTAGATCATTCTTAAGATGGTCTGTTTAAAGGTTTATTTTCTTCAAATCGGTTGCCTCTGCAATAAAGCACGATGTGGGCAAAAATGAAATTCTGTAGACCGAAACGATAGAGAAATCTGTTGGGAAAGGCTTTCTTTCTGTCCATCTAATTGTGGACTTTCTCATATAAAGGAGACTGTAAACGCCATCGGGCTTTGTGAGAACGGGAGCGAACAGGTCTGTTTATATTGTTGTATATTTCTTTTTGCTTTTGAGATGATTTGATTGTATTTGTATAACATTTCTATGTGATCTTATTTATCAAGAAGAATCTGATTTCTTTGCATTTCTGTGTATAAGTGATTTAGTAGGCATATTTTGTTTCACATTTAAGGGATTAACGGTTTGGGTCAAGGGTTTATAAAATTGTTTCCGCATTTTAGCGTTGTATCATTTGTACAGTGCTTGTTTGTAAGGCTTTTTCCGTATGATGTTCTGCTTAGTGGTTTTTATTCATTAAATAGTTTGCACGGGAAGGATATGAGAGAGATATTAGTTGGTTTTAAGAGAAGAAAGGGATAGAGATATTAGATGGCTGTAAAGGTTATTGAGGGATTCAGATGTGTCGTTAAGATGACCATTTAAGATTTCGTTATTGTGTTTTTGGATAACAATTTTGAGCCACAGTCATCTGCACGGTACAGAAAAAAAGATTTCGTTACTGTTTGGATGTAGTCCAATAGATGCTTTAGAACTCAAATTTTCAAATAATACTAAGACTTCTAGCATTCTGTTGTACAGAATAGCAAAATTTTTTTGAAATCACGGTTATTGTATGTGTTTGAACTATATATAATTCTAGGTAAAATTAAATATCTGAAAAAGCAGAGGGCCAAAAAGCAGAAGTGAGACGTTTGCCCATGAGCTGGACTAAAATGTAGCCTTGAAGGTGAAACAAGGCTATAAATATCAGGTAAGGATCGATAAGAGCATGCGACTTGATGATGGTCATTTTGGGTCTCTATGTTTTTAATTATCGTTTTTGGTCTTGTTATTAATGTTTTATGCAGGGTCTTGTTATTTTGTGTTTGGCTTAATGGATCCTGTCTGGTGTATTCATTTGTTTTGTGTTTTTTTGGTGTTTCTGGTTCACCATCAGCACACAACGCAAGGTAACTTTGGAAAAGGCTTTCTGTTTTATTCCATATATTTGGGGATATCCTCGTAAATGCGACAGTAAATGTTATGGGATTTTATGAGAACGGCTAAGTGATAGGAAAAGGCATCAAACAAATTACATTTAATGCTGTGGAGATATACAGACAGGTTAGTTTATGTTGCTATATCTTTTTTCGTTAATAATTAATCGATATGTTTACATTTATATATCCTTTCTATTTTATATTCTTTATCAAGTAGATTTATTTGCATTTTATTAATTTGTGATTTATTCTTCTAGTAATATTTTGTTTCACACGTTAGGGATGATTAAATGGTTCGCACTTGGGCGTTGTATCATTTGTGCAGTGCTTGAATGTTTAAGGCTTTTCTGTAGTATGTTCTGCTTAATGGTTTTTATTCATTAAATCCTTTGCATGAGGAAATGGGACAGATATTAGTTGGCTGTAAAGGTTATTAGAGAGATTTAGATGTGTCGATAAGGTTCTATTAGGGTTTATGTGATATGTATTTCTAATAAATATTGTGTCTGACACTTAATAAATTAACTGTTTATGAAAGGTTTGGTTAAAAGGTTATTCTTCTATCCCCAATAATAGAGAAATTTGTTAGCTGTAAAATGTTATTTGAGTGATTGATGTGTTGATTAGATGTTAATTTATTGTTTTGTTAATTGTGTTATTTTGTAAAATTTTGGGAGCCACAATCGGCTGAAGAGTACAGAAAATGCGTCACTTCTATCAATCTATTTGGAAGAAGTCAAAAGTAAATATTTTTACTTATAAGTATTTTTACTTATTTATTAGTGCACTCTGAAATTTATTTCTCAACAGATTTCTAATTAACTCATGATACTTTGAGTGCTCTGTTTTGTTGAAGAATACTCAGAGTGCTCTGTTTTTATTTGTCGTGTGAGATATTTTGGTTTAAATTCTTGTAAGGTCTGTACCAAATAAATATTAGAATTGTCTTTGTAAATCTATCCTAGAAAAACAAATCAGATTTTATCAAATCCCTATTTTTTTATAGCTTTTTTTGCAAATTTACATTACAATGATTTAGTTTTGTATCAATTAATTTTTTATTTCTTAAACATATTATGTTTGGAGTACCTCTGGTTTTGCATGAATACTTGAGAGAGATACTTTGGTTTAAATTCTTGTAAGGTCTTGTGAAAAAAAAAATTAGAATTGTCTTTGTAAATCTTATCTCTAGAAAAACAAAAATAGATTTTATCAATTTTTTTTTATAATTTTTTTGTGGCAATTTCACATTACAATGAGTTAAGTTCTGTATCAATTAATTTTATTTTTCTTAAACATATTATGTTCCTCTGGTTTTGGATGTGAGTACTTCAGAGTGTTCTGTTTTTTTCTATTGATGAATGTTTCCAGAGTTGATGTTATTTTTTAAAATTGTTTGGAGAATGTAGTTAGTATTTTAATGTTGTTGTATGAGATACTTTGGTTTAAATTCTTGTCAGGTCTTTGTGCTAAAAAAGAAAATTAGAGTTCTTTTGTAAATCGTATCAAATATATAATGTTATTTTAAAGATTATGTAAGATCTTGCCTGTGACAAAATAGGAATGCATCTGTTGTGTAACATAAGAACTTATGAAGGTTTGTTTGAGAACCATGTATGATGTATATCAGGTTTTGGTATTTGTAGTTTATTGATAATGTTAAAACTTTTTTTTTTGTATGTATTTATTAATTAGTGTTTAATGTTTTCTTTCTAAAATATACGTCAAATGTAAAGTCAATCTTTAGTTTGACATTTTGTGTTTGTCAAAGTCAATATCTGTTTTTGGAAAATATACAGAACTTTTGACACAAGTCACGGGAAAGGAGCACGAAGAAAAGCAAAGAAAAGCGTTACTCAGATTAACAATTATTATTTGATTATTTATCTTTCAAAATAAAATTCAATTGATTTATTTAATTTATTTACATAATAATAAAATATTTAAAAAATTTGTAATTTGAGTAGATATCATTAATTATATAATTTGTATTAAAAAAATTTTAGGCATATATTATTTTGTATGTAAAATTATTATTTTTATAATTTAATCAATTTATTCAATTTTTAAAGATTTTCTCCAAAACATTTTTCTTTAATAATATTTGTATACCTCATATTTTTGTTTAATTTAAACCCTTAAAACAAATATAAAATACATATCAATTATATATATATATATATAGATTATATATTATATGTAAATAGTAATATATATATAAATATTGGATTATATATAAATTCGATATATACATATATTATATATAAAATAGATAGTGAGTACAAATATTATATATGGATAGAAATATTATCTAATATATAGTATTCTTATATATAAAATAAATATTGAGTACAAATATTATATATGTGTAAAAATATTATACAAATAAATATACTATGAAATCTATGATACAATGAAATATTATATATTTATATATTGTTTATAAAAATTATATAAAAATTATATATTATTTAGGTAGTTATTATAGTATTATAACACTATTTAATTGTAACTATTATAATAATAATATAAAAGTAAAGTATAAATATACAGATTTAAATTGATTTTTAATAATATTTATATAATATTATATATTTTACTAATAATATAATATAATATATTAAATTATAAATAATAATATATAATATTATAATATGAATTATATATATATACAAAGAATATAAATATATAGATATTATATTGTTTTTATTAATATTTATATAATATTATATATTATACTAATAATGTAATATAAAATATCAAGTTATAAATAATAATATATAATATGATAATATATATATATATATAATATATGATTAAACCTAATATGTATATAATTCATTTCTTTTTATGGAGAGATTTTTTTGGTATATTTTAAAATATATTTTATATATAACCATGATATGTAAGTGTATTATAATATTATCATATATGTAATTAAAGATTATATTATAAATAGCATTATAATATAAAGTAATTAAAGATTTTTTAATATGTTTTATATAAAACATAGTAAAAAGTGTATTATATTCATTTACATATTTATAAATAATTATTAATGTTATATATTTGTACTAATAATTTAATACAATATAGTATACTATATACAATAATATATAATAGTCATATTAAACTATAAATAATAATATTTAATATTATATTATTAATTATATAAATAGTTATATATATGATATATTATTATATGAAAAATATATTTTACATATTTATAAATAATTATTAATGTTATATATTGTACTAATAATTTAATACAATATAGTATACTATATACAATAATATATAATAGTCATATTAAACTATAAATAATAATATTTAATATTATATTATTAATTATATAAATAGTTATATATATGATATATTATTATATGAAAAATATAAATAAGATATATTTTTTTTAATTAATATTTATATAATTCATATTTTTATAAAGAGAATTTTTAACATATGTTGATATGTTTGATATAATTATATATAAGTGTATGTATATTCATTTATTCTTCATATTCATTAGTTTTAAATATTTATATGTTATATATATTCTTCATATATTGTATTATATTGTTAATAATGTTATATATTATACTAATAATTTAATATAATATATTATATTATAAATAATAATAATATATAATACTATAATATTAAAATTATATATAAAAGAATATAAATATTATATTGTTGAAATATGTTTGATATGTTTTATATAATTATATATAAGACTATGTATATTCATATGCATATTTATATATATTGTTAATAATGTTATATATTATATAATTATTTAATATAATATATTATTTATAAATAATAATAATATATAATATTATAATATTAATTATATATATATATATATAAAAGAATATAAATATTATATTGTTTCGTATATACTATTATATATTCAACTAATAGTTTAATATAATATATTAAACTATAAATAATAATATTATAATATTAATTATATAAATAGTTATTTATATATAATATATAATAAAATCTAATATTATATATTCAACTAATAGTTTAATATAATATATCGATAAACTATAAATAATAATATTATAATATTAATTATATAAATAGTTATTTATATATAATATATGATAAAATCTAATATTATATATATGAAATATAAATATATAGATATATATTGTTTTTATATAAATATTATATATTATACCAATAATTTAATAATATTAATAAGAAATCTAATATTAATAATATTTAATAATATTAGGTTTTAATACTAAATTTCTTATTAATATTATTAAATTATTATATAATATATAATATTTATATAAAAACAATATATTATCTATATATTTATATTTCATATATAATATTAGATTTTATTATATATTATATATAAATAACTATTTATATAATTAATATTATAATATTATTATTTATAGTTTAATATATTATATTAAATTATTAGTATAATATATAATAATATATAGAAACAATATAATATTTATGTTTATATATATATATATATAAAATTAATATTATAGTATTATATATTAATATTATTTATAGTATAATATATTATATTAAATTATTAGTATAATATATAACATTATTAACAATATAATACAATATATATAAATATGTATATGAATATATATACTCTTATATATAATTATATAAAACATATCAAACATATTTCGTATTATAAGAAATAATATAATATATATATATATATATATATATATATATATATATAATTATAATTAATATTATAGTATTATATATTATTATTATTTATAGTGTAATATATTATATTCATATTAGTGTATAAGAAATAATATAATATTTATATTCTTTTATATATATATTATATATATATATATAAAATTAATATTATAGTATTATATATTATAATATATTATATTATATTATTAGTATAATATATAATATTATTAATAATATAATACAAAATATATAAATATGTAAATGAATATACATACACTTATATATAATTATATAAAACATATCAAACATATTTCAACATATGTTAAAAAATCTCTATATAAAAATATGAATTATATAAATATAAATAAGAAACAATATAATATCTTATTTATATTTTTATATATAATATATCATATATATAACTATTTATATAATTAATAATATAATATTAAATATTATTATTTATAATTTAATATGACTATTATATATTCTTATATAAGTAATATTATAATATTATATATCATTGTATATAATATATTATATTATATTAAATTATTAGTACAATATATAACATTAATAATTATTTATAAATATGTAAATGAATATAATACATTTACATATATATTTATATAAAACATTTAAAAAAATCTTTGGTTACATATTCATGGTTATATATAAAATATATTTCAAAATATATAAAAATCTCTCCATAAAATATGAATTATATACATATTAGGTTTAATCATATATAATAGTAAATTTTATCATATATTATATATAAATAACTATCTATATAATTAATATTATAATATAATATATTATTATTTATAGTTTAATATATTATATTAAACTATTATTATAATATATAAAAGTATATAAGAAACAATATAATATTTATATTCTATATATATATATATATAATTAATATTATAATATTATATATTATTATTATTTATAGTATAATATATTGTATTAAATTATTAGTATAATATATAACATTATTAACAATATATATAAATATGTAAATGAATATACATACACTTACATATAATTATATATAACATATTTCAACATATGTTGAAAATTTCTTTATAAAATTATGAATTATATAAATATTAATAAGAAACAATATAATATTTTATTTATATTTTTCATATAATAATATATCATATATATAATATTTATATAATTAATAATATAATATTAAATATTATTATTTATAGTTTAACATGATTATTATATATTATTATATAAGTAAATTATAATAGTATATATTATTGTATATAGACTATATTATATTAAATTATTAGTACAATATATAACATTAATAATATTTATAAATATGTAAATGAATATAATACACTTACATATATATTTATAAAAACATATTAAAAAATCTGTAGTTACTTTATATTATAATATTATCTATAATATAATCTTTAGTTGCATATCATGGTTATATATAAAATATATTTCAAAATATACCAAAAATCTCTCCATAAAAATATGAATTATATACATATTAGGTTTAATCATTCATATATATATATATATATATATATATATATATAACTATTTATATAATTAATATTATCATATTATATATTATTATTTATAACTTAGTATCTTATATTACATTATTAATATAATATATAATATTAGATAAATATTAATAAGAAACAATATAATATCTATATATTTATATTCTTTGTATATATTATATATTATATATTTTGTATGTAAATAAAAATACCTAATAATAATTATGTTATATGAATAATATAAATAATCAGTTTTTCTATAAAATATAATTATATACATATATTTTAAATAATGATAAGTATTAATATTTAAAAATTATTCAATATATTAAATTTATAATCAATTTTTAACGAAATATAATTATTATATTATTATTTAATATAATTTATAATTATATATTATAACAATTATAAAGTTTAAATTTATCTATTATATTTTAGATCTAAACAATATATAATACACTTAATAATATATCTAAATATATTATATAGATAATTATATATTATATATAATATGTCAAGATTTATATAAATATAATACATATATATTCATATATATATTGGATTATATATATTCGTACACATATATAAAATTATTAAATATCTTATCTTAAATATAATGTTTAATATATTATTTATAAAAATATTATATTATATATTTATATGATTATAGTTTTTATTTAAACTAAATTTCTCTATAATATATAAATATGTTATTATATATAAAAATGTCTATATAGAAAATAGAGAAATATATTACAATATATATAATATTAATATAAACATATATAGATATATATGTTTATTATATATTATTTATAATTATATTAATAACAAAGACTAAATTTTTCTATAATATATAAATATATATAGTATATGTAAGTATTATATTTATTATGTATGTATGTGTATAGTTCCTTAATGAATATAGTATATTATATTAAATAAATGTATATACTAAATATATTGATATTATATATAAATATCCTTTTATATATAAATAATATATATTATATATGTAATTATATTATTTTATATTTTCAATCTCTCTATAATATATAAATTGTATATTAATATTTTATTTTATATTATACATTACACATATACAATATAGCATATCTAAATTAATAACTATATAAATGCCATAAGGAAATAATATATATTATATATTATATTGTGTGAATGTACGAATGGATATATATGTAAATAATATAATATGAGTTATATATGTATGTGTATATTTACTTAATTAATATACTAAAATATATTGAAATATTATTGATAATAATAATATATATGTTTATTATATATGAAATTATATTATTTTATATAGTAAGTATTGTTTTTTTATATAGATTAACTATATCTAGTTGTAAAATTTAGAAGCATGCATATCCTAGAGAGAACCAATTTTGAACCAACTAAAACAACTTGCTTTATAATATCTTTGAAAGAATGTAGACCTTGAATCACCCTCTCTAGTCCAAATTTCTTAATTATGTGTGTATATAAATATTATATTATATTTTATATATTTATAATTTAATATATTATATTAAATTATTTGTATCATATATTACACATTATTTATATATTTCAAAATATTTATATATTATAAAGAAATTTAGAATAATCTAAATTATACCACTTAATATATATATATCTAAATTTTATAATTAGTATATATATATAAAGTATATTATTTTAAATTATTAGTATCATATATTATACACATATTACTTATATATTATTACAAAATTTAAAATATGTAATATATATTATAAAGAAAAGAAATTTCTTTATAATATATATTTTAAATTTTGTAATAATATATAAGTATTTTGAAATATATAAATAGTATGTGTATAATATATGATACTAATAATTTAAAATAATATACTATATATATACTAATTATAAAATTTAGACTATAGAGGGTGATTCAGAGGTCTACATTCTTTCAAAAATGTTATAAAGCAAATTTAGTTGGTTCAGACTTGGTTCTCTAGAGGATAAGAATGTTTTTAGAATTTACAACTAGATATGGTTAGTTTGTATAAAAAGAACAATACTTACTATATAAAATAATATAACTACATATATAATATACATATATATTATTTATGTATAATATAATGTTTATATATATTATCTTTATATATATATAATATATATATAAACATATATATTATTACATATTATGATAAAGGTTAGATTTTACAACTAGATATGGTTAGTTTATATAAAAAGAACAATACTAAGAACAATAACAATACTTATTATATATTATAATTATATATATATATTATTTATGTATTACATATGTAACTAATATTATATTATTTATATATATATATCCATTCGTACATTCACACAATATAATATATAATAAATATTATTTTCCTTATGGTATTTATATAATTATTAATTTAGATAATATGGTATATATGTATATGTGTAATGTATAATATAAAATAATATATTAATATACAATTTATATATTATAGAGAGAGATTGGAAATATAAAATAATATAATTACATATATAATATATATTATTTATATATAATAGCATATTTATATATAATATCAATACACATAATATTTTATTATATACATTTATTTAATATAATATACTATATTCATTATGGAAATATACACATACATATATAATAAATATAATATTTATGTATACTATATATATTACTATATTATAGAGAAATTTAGTCTTTGTTATTAATATAATTATATATAATATATAATAAACATATATAATAATATATATTACATATTCTAAATTTCTTTATAATATATAAATATTTTGAAATATATAAATAGTATGTGTAATAATATATGATATATCCTAATATTACACAAACAATAGAAATATATAGATATTTGATGTGGATCTTGTTGCAAGAGGTTGAAATATTTCTAAAACATAAATAACTTAGGCAAATAAGACATAAGTTTCAAAATGGCTTTTTTATTATTTTGAATCCACACTAAATTTTAAATCATCATAATCCTTTAATTTTACGTCTACTCTAAAAACCCTAAAATGCCAAAAATTATTTATTAGAATTTTTTTATGGATGGGCCCCTAAATTTGCATGCCAATATTAGGCCACTAATGAAGGAGTTTGTTCTTGAAGGAATTTATCCCCAAATCTACTATTTTTAATTAATATTTATATTCTACATATATATATATTTTTAACTTGATCTCAAGCCGATTCAATATCAATTATTTAATTGTTATATATTTTATATTTGTATATGAAATAATTTTTATATAATATATGAATATTATAATTGTTAATATATTATATATATTAATGAATGTTTAACAATAAATTTTTATTTGATATGTTATATATAATTATATAAAATTATACCATAATATATAAAAAGACAATAATAATACATTTATTGGTTGTGTGATATCAAAAGTTTATCAAAAATGACAATAAAATAGGCACAATCTTAAGATAATTTCTAGACCGTACAATTGAACAATAGAAGTAATTATAAAAAAATTGAATTTACACTTAATATGCAAGTGGCTGGAAATGAATAGAAGATGAAAGAATGGAGAATGAAAAAAGCATGTTTTGTAATAAAAAGTCATGCGAGGTACTAAAATGGAATGACATAAAAATTTTGCTTATTAGTGAATAAAGAGAGATATTCCAAATCTGTAGGTAAGAGGAAACTATTTACTTCACCTTGTAAAAAGGCTCTTCATGTTTGTATGGGAAATCTCGAGTTATTCACTACAAGATAAAAGTATTCCTACAACAACTCTTAGAAAAATAATTTATTGCATACAAAATATTAGATTTATTCTTTTGTTAAGGTGATAACCTTTGCGTAACATTTAAAGGTAAAGGTGTGGACTAATAATTTCATTGAAACCAAATAACAATAATGCTACTCCCTTTTCTTGATGAGATTGTTTCCATGGGCTCTCTTGGAAACAAGGTCATGAATAACAGAGACTTCGCTCTAAGTACATCATGACTGAAACAAACAAGCCTTATTTTGTAGCTTCCTCCATCATGTCTTACCACAAAAACCTACAAACCATATTATTTGTACGATATCAATGATAATTTTCACTATTATCCCTCTTTTATTATTATTTGGAACACACTACAGAGACATAACTATATATCATTTTCTTTGTAGATGTGTCAAAATTTAGTTATGAAGGTTCCTAAGTAGACGCGCCAAAGTTTATATATGTCCAAATTTTCATTTACTTGTAAGATTTTTACCATGAAAATAATATTTATCAAAAAATATAATTAATAAACATCACCCTTCAAAAATATTATTAATGATTATTATATCAATAATATTATATATACACCAAATTTCATTACGTTATATATATGAGATCAAGTGCATATATCTAAAATATGGTAAAAGAGATGGAGAGACAGAAAGGACATAAAATTCGTTCAAGACATTCTCATTATTAACCTCCCATGTATTAAAGTTGAAGTGAAATACTACTTAACTTTCTTTAGGGGAGCTTGATTGATTAAATATAATAGTCTCTATTTCATGGAAGTAAAAGTCCCTTAATAATCCTATAAATGTAGGGGAAATTTTTTTCTTTGATATTAGAGTATAGTTGAATAGTTAACCCTCTCAAGTTATCACACGTGATTTAATAATTGTATAATGATATCGTGGAAATGTGACACGAACCTTGATATATAGGAACCCAATCTCCAATCTAGAGAGACTAAATCTTGGAATTGCTTCTCTTACTCTAAATATCCATATGTCAATATATGGGTGACACCACGCATTGAAGTGTTCCTTGTATTAATATAGTTCTCGATTCGTTATGGGATGAATATGATTGTTCATCTTTCCTCTCTCTAGGTTGAGGATTTCCATGGAAATAAATCTCCAATCCCTTCATGAAGGCCATCTAATAGATGTAGTCGCATCAAACCAAAGCCAACGAAGTAAGAATGGAAAATCTTGAAGGAGGTCGCATTAGATTAGGATTATGCCTCAATTCTAGAGTTCTAGGGTATCATGTGGCACGTGCTAACCTCTTAATTCCAAATTCAAATATTGCCTAGAGGCGTTCTCCCTCTCATAAATTGTTTTCCTATCTTTTAATTAAATATTTTCTAGCGCCGTTTAAAATTTCACCGTTGTTTGACATCGCCGTCGTCTTACAATAAGATTACAAATAGTGTAACCATATTTGTATTGAACCCATAAAATAAGATTTCGTTTTTGCTTCATCTTCGCATCAAAATTTGGCATTGTGAGATTTGAGATTTTCAAAGGCTCTGCCTCAAAATCCTGCATCAATGAATATGAATTTAATGCTAACATTAATACAATAAAATACTAAAACAAGGATTGCAATTTAATCAATAGTGAAAAATATGATGAATTGCCTATTGTCAATTTGTTATCCAAACAAGATCCAAGTTTCTAATTATTTCCAATAGGACATGACAATTGGTGTGGGCTAAGCTCTATTATAAGAAAACAAAAGACCACACAATTTTAAGAACTTAATGTGAATTTTAAGACATAGATTATGTATTTTTTACGGAGAGTTGAAATTATATATTTTGAAATAAAAATTAAAACATATAGGAAAATATATCTTGTTGGTTGTAGTAATTCTTGCCTGGAAATTTCTCCACAACCAAGCTTTTCTCGGGTGCCCTAACAAAAGAATTTGAGCCTTGAGGCTTAATGACTCAAAATCTTACTTCAAATATAAGAATCCTTTACTCCAAGCTTCTAATAAAGAAAAGGAATTGAGATAAATCCAAAGAAGACATGCATTTGAGAATTTAAGTGTTGATGGAAAAATAAAGCATTTTAAAATCCTTTTAGGTAGATTTATTTTACTAAGATAAGAAGCGTAACCAATAAGGTGGCGTATCTTTGTTCAATATGAGCATTAAGACCATGCTCTTCTTTATACTCACAAAACTATATAGTCTATAACCTCAACATGCCTAATAACATTCAACACAGAGAGGAAATCCAAAATAGTGGGGAAGAATCATATGAAATATTTACCAACAAAAAATGCACCCACGATTTGTCTCATTTGATTTACTTTGATATGATGTTCTCTCTCAAACAAGAAGAAAAAATCAACAAAAATATAAACCCATAAACTTGTCAAAATACGAGATAAAAACAAACAGACAACTAAAAAAATAGAAATTGCATGGCCATGGCACAAAAAATTCCAATCAATAAAAAAATATGAAACAAAATAAACTTGTAGGGAAATGAATATAGAACATAAAAATATCAAACATAAAAGAAACCATGAAATATTCTTCTCTCGAGACAGATTTATAATTTTCTTCATCAACAACTCCTTATTTCAACAAATCAATCCAACTCAGTTAGCCCTCATCCTCATTCATTATAACATTTTCTCCCACAGAGTCTTCAAGAGACGATTGTGTATAGGGAAAGCTGAAATATAATTGTAGTTACTTTTTCCACCACGCCTTTGCTCTTTCATGCAAGATGACCTCGAGTTATGCTACCAAAAATTCTTTGATTGATTATTTTATTGCTTATTCAAACTGAAAAATCAAAATTGTAAAACCCTAGTGGACGATTCTTATTATCTTTTTCTTTGTAACCCTTGCTTTTAAAATCCCTCCACACATGGAAAATTATTCGAGAAGGAAATAAGACAAGATGGAGTGTGACATGGGAGATGGAGCCGTGCGGATGACGAAGTACATTGAATTTAGATCCACCGATCAACTTGCACATGTCGAGACCCAAAAGGCTTTCCCCATAGTAAGAAACACCTTCAACAGTAACTATTATTTTTATTATGCTTATAGGCATTTCCTTTTATAGCTTGAGCTCTTGACTTCGACACGAAGGCATAAAATCGATGATTTTGTTTATTTAATTACGACATGTGACGAAGTACAATGTTATTATGGTCGTAAGTTTTGACACCTCGGTGGAGTTGTAGAAGCATGTGATGAAAATTACAGATCTCGTAGGGTTGTGTGGGCTATCTCCTCTCCATGGTATATATTTAGATTTATCGTATCTGCGTGGCTTCGCTGGGAGAGGTGTGAGGCTCGAATCTGCGACAACCATGATTTGGTCACTTTTGACTCTACGCATTCTGTCGACAAAGAGATCATCAAATATGGATCCCAATCACAATGTCCTTTGCGAAGAGCTCAAAAATATGGAGAATTCACTCAAGCCTCGATATGTTGCCTTCATTTTCGATCATTATTGGTGTTATGGATATTCTCACGCCAATGGATTTTAACCGTGATCATCTTGATCCTCGTGTCAAAGTGGAGTCAGGTTTCCCAAACCATGATTGACCAAAATTAGTCAACATCTTGGCGATGTTCTTGGCCAGTTGTCGCTAACCAACCATGAATGTCATCGAAAACCTATACTAAACCCGAGCATGCATTCCAAAGGTCCGTATAACGATGATAAGGATTGAAATTCTTCCCGAAAAGAAAAAACAACTACAACACTACAACATGTGCACAAGGAATTTGGAGGAAACAAATAACTCTTATGAGGTTTGCCAATTAAGTTGGTAGCCATTTATTAAAAGCAAAACAATTACCTACTAACTAACCTCCACTTTACTGAGTCCTCCGTGTCAAAAGGGAAATTTTTGAATTCATCTCCACGAGGCTACAAAAAGGAAGAAAACTTCTTGTTGGCCCATAACCCATCTTTATGGGTTTCAAAGGCATGTTTGCAATCGACTTGTCTTAGATGAACATATCCCCAATGAATACCCACTCTTTTGGTTATACAATTTAGATGTCTTGATGCTTTATGTCAACTTGGGAGGTATCATCCTTCTTGTCTTCACTTATAAGTCCTTCCAACTCATCTAAGAGTGTATATATTGCTACGATATTCATCACACTCTTTGGGAGACAGACTATGATCAAACTCCTTTTGAACCTACTCCTTGATATCCCTCAACCTCGATAATCTCCTCAGATGAATTAAGAGGTCTGCAAAGAATTTGCATCTCATCAAGGAGTTGAAAATACTTCTCCCAATCTGAACCTGAATCTTCCACCCGCTATCCCAAGTTGATTTTTAGGTTGCAAGAGCTTGCATTCTCCTCAATTGGGGATGTAAGTACATCTGAACTATCGAATTCTGCAATCTAATCTTGTTCTTCCTTTATGAAGCTAGCCTCTGATGCCTGTCCAAGGTCTTGTTTAATCTTTGATGACCTTCTACATGCTCTTTCAGCTGCGGTTGTGACTTATTGTATCCCGACCCCTTAACTCGGTTTTGTAATGGCATTAACTCCTTGTTCTCCATTATGTGGATACACAAGGTTCAAAAACTCGGAATCATCCTCTCACTACTCATGGGAAATATCATCCTCCTTGATGTCCTCTGTAAATTGGTTGTCTATAAGCTGATATAAGATGAGTTCTGCTTCATCTTTCTCATCTTTGTCATCATTTTATTCTAGCAAGAAGACAAAGAGGCAAAAATCCTCTAGTTGCTTGTCATGAAGCAACTCTAGATTTCTTGATCTTTACGTCAGATTGGATTTGAGAATTACATTCTCTCATATCGTTTCATGACCACTTATGGGTAGCCTTTCATACATTGTTAGAAGATATTCATTTTCTAAATCAACAATATTTAAATCAACAACTAAAATTGGATCGAGTTTTTAAACTATAAGATGATGCAACCTCAACATTGTTGGTTTCAAGCTCAGAATCCTCTGCATGCTTACTTAAAACATTATTCATACCTTTCATCTCAAGAGATAGATGAAGGTCTTGTCTAACCTCATTTTCTTGATTTGAATATTTCTTTTGCTTCAAGATCTGCACCTCTTTCTTGCACTCTTTTCCATTGTGGACGGTTGAACTCAAACTTTGCCGCCCAAACCTACAAATGTTCCATAATTTCCAATGTGCTATTTTCTTGATCGGCTACCTCTCCCTGGTTGATTTAATGATCATCACCTTTTTGCATCAAGCTTACGGATGAAGGAGGAGTGGGTTGGTTAGAAGCCCGATTTTGTAATTTTTGTACAAAAGGATGGGGTTCAAAATCGATTTGGAAGAGGGGGCGAAATTGCAGCAACTCGAAAACTTGGAAATTGATAGGTAGGCTGAATGGTTGACAAGGAATATGCACCGGATTCTAATGAGGGATGTAAGTGGGAACACCCCATTTACAAGTCTTCTCAACCTTATGCTTATCATTCTCTAATGCTTCAAAATACGTAGTACAATCATCCATTTGAGGGAAAGAGCTTTTTATTACCTCGAGCTTTTGTTCCGGGGCTAAGCCAACTAGGTAGAGGACTTCCCCATTGATAGGGATGCTCTACAATGTGATGTTTAGCTTGTAAAATTTGTAGTCTCTCATTCACATCATGCCACATTTGCTCTATTCTCTCAACACCGCTTTCAAAATATTCCTCGGTTAGAAATTACCTCCAAAATCTGCATCGTTATTCATATCCTGCATGATATGCATAACTTGGAAAATATCCCTATTCTTGAATAACATAATGGCTATAAGGGTGGTCATATTGATTAGCAAAATTTGGATCGTAGGGATATGGGTTGTAATAAGGGTTATGTCTTGATATCGATCCTAAGGATATTGACAAAATAGAGGCGGATTTGGATTTTCGGTGTTTGTAGGGAGGATTTCCTCCTAGGAATTGTTATCATGACTCCATGACCTCATAAAGGATTAAATTTTTTTGAAATAAAGTCCATTGGAAATTAAAAAAGTTGTTTGGACCAGAAATATATTAAGACGTGCATAGAAATTTACCTCCAAAAGGCTAAAATTTTACCAAGCATAAATCAAGCCTGGAAAAACCATGGAATTTTGAATTCAAAGTCCCATCAGGGGTGCCAAAATGTTGTTATCAGTCCAAAGTACACTTTTTGTTGGATGGCTATCTCGAATTTGGTCGCATGATGTGATCCTCCAAAGTACATTTTTTGTTGGATGGCTATTTGAATTTGGTCAGTCTGTGATCCCCTCAAGTTGTGGGCATCTTGGAATGAGGGGAACCTCTAGAAAGCTTTTTTGAATCCCTTTGATGAATCACTAAATTTTGTATTCGATTGAGTTGAGGGTTAGAAGAAATTTAAAATTGAAAGCTTGGTAAAAGGTGATTCACCAAAAATTTGTGGGGACCTGAGCTTGCGAAACACACTTATTGACATATAAAAGTCTATAATTCACTTCAATGATTTCTTGACAAACTCTACATTCATAAAAGGTGTTTGACACACTTAAGTGACTCATGAAAATGACAAAATTGCTTGAAAAAGGTGATGGAAAATCATAAGCATGTAAGGAAAAATAAATTTCATTGTTAACACACCACACAATGTCTATGCCACACTTGTAAAAGCATCAAATATGGAGGAATAACTAGTATTTTATTGCTCAAAGGTGAAAAATTACAATATATTTTGTAGCATAAATGTGTAAAATACTCAGCCCCCCCTTGTGCTTTGCAAGAGCACACAATATATAGAACATTATTCACCCCCTCAAAAAATAGCTAGTAAGGACACGGTTCCACCCTCGGTCCTATTTTGAGATAAACTCCCAAAATAGCCTTTAAGTGATTGGTAAAACGATAGTTGACCCTCAATTACCTCTATGCATAAATTGTATGACCACCTTTGCATATTTTAAGGTAATAAAAACTTACTTAATACACAAGGCAAGGACTATTTTAACATTATCTCACAATAGAACACACCGCCACATGTGCATGAAAAGGTGAATTTGTCTCTATCTTCCCCGGACTATCCGAATGTAGTGCCGCCTTTAGATATAAAATAATAATAATAATAAAATAAAATAGAAGTTTTAAAATTAAGAAAGCCCGTGACTTCTTGTGAGGGCGGATTAGGGAAAAGAAGGGAAGGGCGGAATGCAAAACACCAGGTGGGGTTTGTGGGCGGCACTGTTAAACAAACCAGGGTGATTTTTTTGACTATCCAAAGGAATGCTTTGCCAAATGTCATCTCTTGGGGCGCCATCACTGTTGGGCCTCCTCCCAGCCTCCTAGCCACGCCAGCATGCGCCCAGGCCGCACCACTCACACCCGCGTGGAAAATAATGCAAAAACGAAGTGGTTTTGTGTCTGTTTTTTTGTAACGCGCGCCAAGCACCCTTCCGGCCGTGCCGGACTTGCGTGGGCTCCAAAAATGCAAAGGAACTATGTCATTTGTTGTTGCATGCGCCTAGTAGATTTGCATATGCAAAAATGTGGCAGCATGCGAACTGTTCAAAAATGCCTGAAAGAAATGTGTCTTATGGACTGTAATGATGGCAGGATGTGCAAAAAAAAAATGAGGTTGTTGAAAAGGCCTTGGAAACTTTCAAGCAAATGCATTTGGTCTGTGTAAAGCCAGAATCCACAACCTTTGCTGATATCTTCCCAGCCTGTGTCAAAATGGGAGCTTTAGAACAGCGCATGGACTTCCATCAGGCAGAAAAGAGAGAATAAATTTTGTCAGATGTGGTAGTTTCAATGTGCCTTGGGCGCTGGTGTTTGTATTTGGCCAATGAAAGAACAAGACAACCTTCTTGGAATAGGTTACGGCAGTGTACAGAGGACATGGGTTTCCTCAGGAGACAGTCACGCTGCTTCACCATATGTTGCAAATAAGGCTCCAATCAAATCAGTTTACTTTGCCAGCGTGCTTCCAGCCTGTGCCAAAATGGAAGTATTGGAACATGGTATGAACAATAGAATCTGGTTTTTTTGTAATATTTTGTGCTTGCTGGTGTCATAGTTGATATGCGTGGAAAATGTGGAAGTGTATTCAAGGCATGTGAATTGTTTGGCAAAATGCCTCAGATATTTCATCTCATGGAATGCAATGGTTTTGGGATATTTCAAATACATGGGCTGCATATGAACTTTTCCCGATGAATACATTTGAATATGTAGAGGATTTGTTGAGAAGGAGCATGAACCGCTGTTTGGGAGAATGTCTCAAAGAAATGTTGTCTCATGGAATGCCATGATTGTAGGATATGCACATAATGGATTCATAGTACACATGACATTGTTTGCTTTATCCCAAACACACTTGATAAGCCTCTTTACCGTGGGCTTGTTACTCAGCTGGAGGCACTTGTTCCTTTCTTGCCACCAGAGGATTTTCCAATAGAACTGGCCACCGATTTTGACATTATTGTGGATGCTATTTTTGGGTTTTCCTGCCGTGGCTGCAAGCAAGTGAAATCAATCAGTGCGATGTCAACTCCTCGACTTCTGCCTCACCAGTTCATTTCCAGGCATGGTCCTTCTTCCCTTACCTCTCCTAATTCTCGTATTTTAGTTCTCTTTTGCAATTAAATAGAATTTTAACTCATTAGGACTTTTAATACAGTTAAATGTCCCTTCAACTCATTGCAAAACAATAAAGTGTCGTGTCACAACTCTCAAAGTCATTATAACTTGCCTACTTTAAACCATGAACTATCACCCTCACTTTGAGATGATTCAGAAAACTCTTACCGTTCTTGATTGCTCCAATATCATTCTATTGTCTAGGCGAATTTGACTTCCCATTGATAAAGTTGACCTTCTCTTGGTTTTAAATATTTAAATATTCTAATTTTCAAAGACTCACAAGTACCTCGCACAACTCGGGAAACGAGATGTGAAGTTTCATTCGTGTACCTTGGTATACGAGGAGTCGCCTTGATTTTTGGCTTGACCCAAAACGATCATATGACATCCTTTTGACGCTCTTATAGGATCCCTGTTACATCGGTTTACAACAATAGAGAGTTGTTAAACTAGAAAGTTGGCTTCTGTTTTGGACCACCATTTGAAACCCGGAGAGAGAAATCACTTTCCGTCTTCGCAAACCTCTAGCGTTTATACTAGACAAATGCATGGAACATTCAGTATAGGAAAGAGTACTTTTCGGGATAGTTTGACGAGGCCATTTGTAGGCCTTTGGTCGCAGCTGATTGTGAGGTCAAAGCTGGACCAATTTCTTCTTGTCGCTCTAGAAAACTTGTTGCCATTTGAAAATGGTTTACTAGTTCTCAGTCCCGTCAACTCTGATGAATTCTCCTTATATAGGGGAACTAGTAGAAGATGTCTCGTTGCGTGCTCCTCCATCGAACGTCAGTTATGACGCAGGTTTTCTGGGCCCTCGAGTTAACTTTTGGCATTTTACAACTGGGTGAACTACGACCAGTGGCCCCAGAGAACTAACCGCCAAACGCAAACCCTTCGCTCTTTTTCAATTCCGTCAGTTTCTATGAACTCCTAGTATATCTGGGGACACGTAGACAGTTAATCATGATGTGCATGCTCATCGGAAGATAACCTTTGGGAGCAGTTTCTTAGCCTCCGAGCCCGTTTTGTACGTTTTGTAGCTAGTGAGAAAATGTAAAAGTAGAAAGTCGGACTCTCGTAGGGTTACCAAATCACCCAGAAACTTTTAACACAAGTAAATAATTGTTTAAAAACACTATAATGAAACTTGTGTGTATTTGAACTTTTGACAAAACGATGTTTTCTCTCTCTTCCTTTCTCTATCTCTCTCCGGGTTTATAAAATGAAGAAAAATGAAATGCCATGAATACATGTTTCTAGACCTTTTTATTTTGATTGCAAATTGTAATTTTTATCAGATGTAAATGGGAAACGAAAAATGATAATTATGATTGATTATGGTGGAAGCCATGCCGCGATTTATCGGCGACATCTCTGCTCACGTGGGTTTTGGGATGGAAGAATGATTAAAAAAGGGGGACGATGTGTAAATTTATTATTATTATTGAAATTTTTATAGGTCATTGTAAAATGAATAACTATCTAATGCGAGTCTCTTGTTACCGAAAAGTTATAAATGAAATTTGTTAATATGTATGATATGCTAGTTTTAGGGATAACTTAGGAAATGTGCATCTTATCACCAGTTCAATTTGATTTTTAGTTGTGTATGGCAAAAAAAGGGGGGTTTGATTTATGCATAGTAAATTGAAATTGAAGTTAATATATTGTAGTCCTTTCTCAGTATTCCATGAACGATTAAATTAATTACTGGATTACCTTCTTACCCTGCAAACACAATAAAGAGTTTTAATGGGAACACTCAACCTTAATAAAATACTCGTGTATAGCTTGCCTGTGTGTGTGATCCCTTTTTACCATATAAGAAAATTAAGACCATAGAACGAACTTAAGCTTGCACTCAATGAGACCTCCTAGGTTAGGTAAATAAAACCCTAGTTGGAGTTACTGTCATAGTCATTAGGTTTAACGACGTTGTCGTGAACCCATATTTTAGGAATGGCATGGTCCAACCTATCCAGAGTATGCGATTTCCTTCTAGTTTGGTAATCGTGAGAAGAATGTCCTCTCTTTAGGCCCGACACCAGGCTGAGTGGTGAAGATCACCTTGGAAGTCACCTCATGAGTCCTTGTTAGAAGGAATGACTAAGCGGTGTAACCTTCCCATCTGTGGAGTAGGTAGAGATATTACTCCCTTGTATCCTATTGGATTTCTGGGCCTTACGAAATTAGATCTAGAAATTAACTTCATCAGTGAATGAAATCCCTGTTGGACCCAAACGACCTAATTGAAGATCGCGATATAGTTGTTTTTTGTCTTGCACTCTCGTTAGTGAACCCTTTTTGTCCCTCGTAATTAAACGTCTTGTTCTGGGCTTGTGAAAATTTAGTGCCTTGATCTTTCACGAAAGGAGTATAGGGTAAATACCTTTTAACCTTAATCACACCTATAATAGAGATTGAAACCCTGGGAGAAACTGGAATCAAACTTAACCATGTGCTTCTTTAATATGCCAGATAAGTACTTTTGTAACTCTTACGTTTAAAATGATGGTAATAATGAGACCCTAGTGCGACGCAAAAGTAAATTATATGAGAGTAAAACCAAAATTTGAGGTTGGGAATAATGTCACTGGGAGTCCTTTTGACTTAATTTAAGCAACTTCATGTGTTACAAGAATATGAATTGTCAAATGGTGTGATCAAACTTTGAGAAAACAAAGGATGTATATATATATATAAATCAAATTTGGAATTCAACAAGTTATTGTACTATAATAATAATGGTAGGGAAATAACTATTCCGTGATCGATGGGTGTTCGTGGGGAAAAAGCTATTTCAATCTATGTCCTCCTTAATCCCAAGATTTCATCCTGACATCACGTTAGGTTCACTTGTGTAACAAGGTTAAATTCTAAACTTTGAATAAGCGTTTTGGGAAGCCTAATCTTAACATAAGAATGGGAGAGTTAGAATTTTGTACAAAATCTGAAATATGGAAAATACTTATGTAAGTTATGAAGATCTGTCATAAGGGTAAAGAGCAAATTAAATGGTTGAACAATAAGTGATCTGTGAAATGAATTTTCAGGACATGTAGGTGGAAAAAGGGAGAAAATCATGCTTACCTAATAAGGATCTTGGAAAGTTAGCCATAACTAAAATACATTTAAAGTAATGATATGTCGTGGGTTCGCCGTTCCTAAAGTCACGTTTCTTGTGGTTGGGTCTTTGCTAGTATTCGTTCGTTGGGAAGAGTGTGGTATCGACATGTCGATGTCGTCTGCATGTGTCTATGTGATTTGGTGACTGATGTAGGTGTCGTATATGTTGTTGAGTTGTTCTACTTGGAGTCCTTGTGGCGTTTTGCATTGAGCAATGGAAGTCAAAAAAATTATCCTGGTATTTTACTGTTGTATTTGGGTGTGTAAAATGTGGGCACTACATTGAATGAAATCAATGATTATTTTACGCACATGATTGCAACTTTTGGATAAGGTATAATTTGCATGGTTTTCGGTTTACAAATAATTCTAAGGTTTTATCATGCGAGTTGTTCACGTGGGCATACAAAAGGGGTTTAGGTATTAACACTTATGTAAAGCTTTAACCATCATTGCAACCTTTGACTTTGCATAGTTTCATGACATAATAATTGAGGCCTTTCTATAGTAGTAATGTGGAATGAACTTTAAACAACTCAACACATAATATAATTCCATTTAAGCATCAAAATTAACCTAAATAAATTTTACCTATCCTTCAAATCTGCCACTTAATTGTAGTTCCAAAATGTAATCGATACATGTTACCCTTCCGCCTTCCTCCGAGCCCTATTTGTCTTTCATAACTATTGCACAATTTTGATGAAGGTGAAATCTGGAATGGCAAAATCTATGAGGTATGGGCATCTTTAAAAACACTTAAGTTCTGATTTGATCTTATATCATTCCAAAACCGTCTAAAACAAGCAATAACGGATTTTTTTTTTTATACCCCTATCTGATGATTGACCAAAATTGGTCAACAGGAATTGCCGCTATGCGGATCTTGTTAATATTAATGACCTAGTTTTGTTTGGACCCTTGGAGGGAGTTTTTCCTATCCATTTCACTTTTTGTTTATGAAAGAGGATTTTCCACTGAGCCAAAAACAATATTTTTATGAAGCCTACCATAATATTCTCGCAACCGAGTGAATGGGTTTAAAATTCTCAATATGTGGAGCAATGATGAAGATTCAGAAATCACCGGGTTTACCATTCGTTGCCTTTATTTGTATATGAAGCCTTGATGCATCTAGGGTACTTTTTGGATGAAGGACGTTCTATTAATTTCAAGAGTGGACAACACACAATACCGGATCATATAATACCTAAAATAGGTAGCTACATGTTTGATTATAATATTCATTAGTTAATAATTATTTTCTTGTATGGTTCAACAATACAATGACAACATGCATACACACGTTCAAACTATTATGCTTCAACACATGATTTATTATGAGTAGAAAGCTTCTTGGTGCATTGTCTAGACCAACCATAGCCTCTTCGTTTGGAGAATATTTTGAGACTTATTTTATCAACTTCAACTTGGTCATTTATCCATCCTTCCCTCTTTTGAAGGTAACAATTCACTTTCACTATTTGTTATATGGGTGATATAGCCTTCTAATCTCATTAAAATTTTGAGCTCTTTTAAAGCGTACTGTTTAATACCAGGTTTTTAGTTATCACGATTGTGTATCTATATTATGTTGATTATCATGTTTCATCCTAGGCATTTTATATCGATTGTCCAATAAGGACTTGAATTTGTGAACTATTTTTGTTAATTTACCACTCAATAACCTACACTTAACCTCACCTTTGTGCGAGATAGGTTTCTAGTTGTCACGATTGTGTATCTATATTATTTGATTATCATATTTCATCCTAGGAATTTTATATTGATTTTCCAATAAGGACTTGAATTCGTAAACTATGTTTGTTACTTTACCACTCAACAACCTACACTCAACCTCACTTTGTAGATATAGTTTGCACTCATAAAGTAGTAACTTTTGGACTACACATATAACTTAATCACACATTTGAGTTAGATGCAAATAAGCAAATATAAAATTTGCAAACATCTAATGTATATTTCATATTAATTTTTAGTTTCAGTTTTTGCATTGGGTTTAGATTCAAAAATATGTCATTTCAATTTTTAGGTCAAATTTAAGCTTTCACTTTTTGGTTTATAATGATTAATTCCTATATCCATTATCATTACACAAGACTTTGTCAATGTACAATTCACTTTCCATTCCCTTTAGCTCATTGAATACGTTTTGCAACAAAGATTCATTTAGTTAATTAAATATATAATGGATCATATCCTTTCTTTTCCTTAGTAGTTTCAATAGATGTTTTGAAGATATTGTGAATAACTTTATAGTTGTAATTACATTTACCATTTATTTATTATTGGTAAAAGGTTTTGGAGGGACCTTACCCAATATTATAACCAGAGGCTCAACAACCAAGATAAACAAAGTAAAATAGTGTGGTTTTTGATCCGTGGGGTCCACACCCCAACCAAAAGAGAAAAGAATATGAAAAAAAAAAGGCAGGGGCCATCTACCTACAAAGATACCAACATCAAAATATCTACAACAAAGCGTAACTAGAAAACAACACAAAAACAACTGCACCGAGAACAAAGAGACAACAACACTACCCAACAAATTTGCTAATTTTTTTACTGCAACACTGAAATCCTGATAGAGTTTCATGGCAATGACGATAGTGGGGTCCCAGTTTGAAGCTTTAAAATTTCTTATAATCTTGCCATTCTTCCAAGCCGTGTTGGAATGCCGCTAGAGTCACAAATTTGGCGGATGTGGACTTGCATAAGATCTAGTATAGCACTGTGCATAGCCAAGTAATTGTTGTTTTTCTCCTCAAGATATTTAATCTTAGTTTCCAAGGTAACAATTTCTTCTTTGAGGCCAGTGTTGGGGTCCGAATCTTGTTCCTTAACAATAGACTTAAGTAGGAAGTCTACATTTTCCTCAAGGGTCTTAACAATATTAGCTTGCATGTTGAATTTATTTTCCAAACTAGAGCCTTCTTCCATGACAAGGAGGACAGAGGGAGTGCTATTATCCACTGATATTTATTTGCCCTGTTGGCTAGAGCTCGTAACTTCCTTTCGTTTCTCTGCTACTGCGAAGAACCCTTTTATGGGGTGGCTCTGAGACAGAAGTCATGGTACATGGGGTTTTTGGATCGAATGTGAGTTTATTTGGGAAGGGGAGAAGCCACAACAAGGCATGGGTTATTGGAAACAACATTAGAAAAGTAATGGTTAATGAGATAAATGACACCCTAGTGTAGAGGAACAGTCCTCACATGACCCTAAACTTCAAGAATAAAATTTTCCATTGACTACAGAATGTAATAGGAGAGACTCACCTTCACCTCGCACCGTAAGTGATTAAGCATGACTAGGCGATACTTCGGAGAATGGTGGAGAATATTCCCTCTAATGTGACATAACACACCATCATAAGTGTCACCTCATCATAAGGTGCCAGGATAGAAGAAACCAAAATGCCTTCCTTTTTTATGTTGAGCTTTTTGCATCATCCGGAAAAAGCTTTTCTTTGCTTCCTTATCAATTTTGTTCCTAAAGAATTTGTTCCTCTCTATGCTAAGACCAATGATAAATGAGATGAAATATTATGTGATTTGAAAGTCCCTATCACTAAAAGAGACATTACAATCTTTCCAATTCACCATGAATTGTAAAGAGATATACTGGTCATACCCTTTTATTCGTTGGATGAAATCGGTGAAGCCCTCCATGTTTATGGTCTCCCAAGGCTCAATCTGATCATGCCGTTGAGGATCGAAGATAGGTTCTACACGGAAAGGGGCACCACCCATTCTGAAAACCCTCTGTGAATTGAGCTGAACCGAAAGTTGTGAGTAGTATAATTCCCAACAACTCTTTTGACAACTGTATGCCTATGCATTTAGGAATGGAACTTTCTTCCTTCTCCCTAAAATGCCCAGTATGAAAAAAGCACTCAGTTTTCGAAAGCATGGAAGAATAAATTCAAGCATGCCCGAATTTCCATGGAGATCTTGTTGTAGGATTACACACGTGTTGGCACCACCGACTAAGAAGTACTAATGAGTGTGTTTGTTTCATTTGAAATGATATTTCTAACTTTAGTGGGAGTGTCATTGAAGTCATGTCATTCCTTATAATCATTAATACAAACTCCTATATTTGTAAGTGAATCCGCATATTTGTTCCCTTCTCTATACACATGCTTAAAAATGATACTTAGACCATTGCATAGATTGTGAGCTTCATTAATGAATTCTCTAATGGTCCAACTAGGAGTTAGGGATTTAGAGAGAATATTGACAATGTTCATTGAGTCACCTTCGATAATGATGTTTCCCATGTTGAGTTTCCTAGCAAGTTTGATTCCCAGATTTGCTAACATTTACCATTTAATTAATTTAGTGTAATGAATGGTGATTAAAATTGTACAAATATTGATCCAAAAATGGATTTGAAAATACTCAATTCTATGTATTCTCCATATTTGATACTTACAAAGTGCAATTTTCAACATATTCTTTCTTTAGTAGATGGTCTAGTCAGGTTGAGGGTGATCCGAAAACCTTCGAATGACAATTTGGGCCATCATTGTTCATTCAAGGATTTTTAGGTGATGGTTATGCAAACGCCCCACCGGTTACTGGTATCGGTGGTTTTTACGCAATTGCCAATTTATTTTCACCAGGTGATTCTGTCGTCACGACAACGCTTAATTCAGGAAACTGAATAATTTCCAAAGTTTGGGCTTCCAAATGGTTTGTTTCATTTGTTACATTCATCCTTGGGTAGAGCAACTATAATTACAAGGTTATAGAAGCATTCTAGCAAGTGATTTTGAGCGAATTCAAGTTTGAGCAAAGAGGAGGAGTTGAAGTTATTTCTTATTTTCTTCATCACGAGTGAGTTTTCTATTTTTGAGAGGTGTAAGAAAGAAAATACAAAGAGGAGTATTGAATCCTTCTTGAAGGCCATTTATTGGAAATAGATTTGTATTTTGGAGATTTACATAGTGAAAGGGAAGCAATTTTCTTACCCGTTGGAGTTTTCCCACCTTGGGTTTCTCCAGGATAAATTATTGTCTTCTTTGCATTCTATTTCTCAACTTGCAGTATAGTTGTGATTGTTTCATACACATTACATTGGTTAAAAGGAACTTAGTCAATTTCCATTCAATTATCACTAAATAGGATTTGTTAATTGTTAGGAAAAGGCATTTTATGGATCGAATTGGTATAATAGAAGTTAAGATTTTAGTTTTTATGTGGTTAACTTTTGTTACTCAATTGCAATTAGATGCCCCTTACGGGAGAGGGAAAAGAAAGTGGTGAATGTATTCTTATTCATTTTTAAGCTAATATTTCCACCATGAAGTGGAAGTAAGGAATCTGAGACAAGGATCGTAGAGAAGATGCAAATGATATTAGAGAAGAGTGTTTCTACAAGTTGGAGGCAAATGTGGCAAGTTTTTTCAAGGATGTGGGCAATATTTCCTTGTCCATAGGGAAATTGGATTCCATCATGGGATTTCTCATGGAGAAACTTGGTGTTCCAAATGAGACACCAAAATCCCATGAAGAAGATACTCATGAGTAAGAAGAAGAGAAACCCGTGCCATTAGGTACACTTCCTCCATTCAAACTAGAGGAAAAGATAGAGATTCAACCTTACGATGGAGACGTGAATGATGAGAAGCTAGACCATTTGCTAGCTCAAATTGAGGTATATTTTAGTTTCCATCAAATCAATGAGAGTCAGTATATTTCCTTTGCAAGGTTAAAATTGACTAATCATGTGTTGACTTGGTTTGAAAGCTACGATCATTCATTGGTTGTTATGAAGCTTTTCTCGATTAATAAGTGGGATGATTTCAAAAGCTAATTAAAAATTAGTTATATTCTATTTGTTACAAGAAAGAAAGGTCCATGTATTGGCAATATCTTAGGTAGAAACAATGCCATAACGTGTAGGAATACATTTGTGAGATTCAAAAGAAAGTTGTCCATATGGGCAAAGATATGTGATGGGACCTTCCGAGAAGTATATTTAGTGGAATTCATAGCTACTTGAGGAGTTCATTCCTCTTGGCCAAACTTATGGATGTAGATGAGGCTTGTTCTCAAGCCCACTATTTAGAGATGGAAAAAGAAGAGTTCATCTACCTCTCAACATGCTTCAAGCAAAAAGGTGACACCAAGCGGAAGGACAAAGGAAAAGGGAAAGATATGAAAAATGATACTTGTTTCTAAGAAGGATACTAAAGTTAATTGTGAACATTGTGATGTTGACACTCATTTCAAAGAAAAATGTTGGAAGCTCCACATGGAATTACATCCCTTCAAAAATAAGAAAAATAATAAGAAGGCCATGGTCATCCTCCAGGGAGAGGAAGTATTTTGTAGTGAAGAGGTGGATGAGACTATGTGTTTTACCTTCATCCACAAAAGGGTATGTTTAGGTAGTAATAATATTGTTCAGAAAAAGGAACTAACTAAGCTTTTTCATCTAAAAATTCAAGTCAAGAAAATTAAGGTGGACATACTTTTTGATACATGTTCTCAAGCTAATTTGATTAGTAATGAGTTAGTGAACATGATAAAGTTGGAAAATTACAATCACCCAAGTCCATTCATTGGGTTGGGTAAAGAAAGGTGTAGACATCAAGGTTACCAAACAATGTAAAATCACTTTTGGAATTAATAAGCCATTTTTTCCACAAAGTTACAGTATATGTTGTTCCTTTGATGTGTGTAGTGCAGTGTTTGACAATCATATTTGTATATCATAGAAATTATCTTCATAAGGAGATCCAATCAATATTTTTTGGTGAAGGATGACCTATGAGCTACATCATTTATCCCTTTTAGGAGACTCAAAGATCTCCCTAGTAAGTGCCATTGTACGGATGAAAATCGACACATGACCTTCAACCGCAATCGACTCCCCAAGGTTGTGCCGAGGTAGCTGGTGTAGAAATGTGGATGGGTAAATGGTAGTGAATGTGATAATGTACGAAAGTATACAGAAATGGTATGCAAAGGTTGTCACCAAAGTGCCAATTGAAACAAAAAAGTCCACCGGACCAGGTGAGCCTTGAATCTCTCGGAACCAAAGCGAGTTGATTATTGTTGTAAGTGAAGTTGACTTGTTGCCTAGAAAGATCATTCACCTCCACATCCATGTACCTCTAAAACAAATTTCATTAGTTCGGCGATCCTTAGTGAAAGCGCGAAATGACTCGGCGAGTCTCCTCCAATGAGAGACCATTTGCCCCAACAACTTGAATAGGAGGAACAAAATTCACACACTGAATCACCTCTTCTAATTGAACTCATAAATGACTTGCTAAAACACTCAACAATTAGAAATGACTCCTTTGCCCTGAACCAACAAAAGGCGAGTGACAATCCATGAAGAAACCTCATTGTTAACCCTTGATCGAATTGAAGTGCGTGAAAATACTCATCACCAAATATTATTTTAATGGCATGGCCCACTTCGCTTCCACAGTTTATCTAGAAAATAGAATTGATTTGGGTGCTAGAGATGTCATTGACAAAGGACACCTCCCGACAATCACAATCGAGAAACAAGCACAAAAGGGGAGGCGAAACCATTGAGCAAACTCGAAACCAACCCTCCAACACACTAACTCAAACATAAGAGAAGGGAGATGGAGTGAAGGTGATTAAATGCCACAAGCTTTGTCATTTAAAATAAAAAAGACCAACCCTTCCCATGGATCCATACACACGGATATAGTGGCGTTGTCGAGATCTAGTAACTCCTTGATTAGTTAAGAAGTGCGCCGTTGAAATTGCCTCTCTATATACACGGGAGGTGGGCTAAGAAGGAATTTTGCCAAGCCAAAATAAGATATTTTGAAAATAGAACTCTAAGTTCCAGCTAAGGCTTTACCTCTTTACACCGCACTTATGATCACTTGCGAATCAAGAACTTGTCGTTAACATTAGTTGTACAATGTTGGCCATGAAGATGATTCACAGGTGATCATAAGTGGGGTGCAAAGAGGTAAAGACTTAGCCTAGAACTTGGAGTTTTATTTTCAAAATATCTTATTTTGGCTTGGCAAAATTCCTTCTTGGTCCATCTCCCACGTATATAGAGAGAGGCGAATTCAATGGTGGACTTCTTAGATAATCAAGGAGTTATTAGATGTGACAACGCCACTATATCCGGTGTGTGGATCTATGGAAAGGGTTGGGCGTTTTTCTTTTAAATGACGATGGTGGAATTTAATCACCTTGGCTCATATTTGGCAAACAGGACACCATTTACCAATTTACATCATATGTGCACTATTTCGCCACCCTTTTAGGTTTTTAATCAAGAAGACTTTCCAATAGAGCGCCCTTTTGGGTTTTCAATCTGTAGAAACTCCCTTATATCTTTGTCATTTTTGGTTTTAATCTATGCGGTCATAAGTACAAAGACTAAATAATATTGTAAAAGTATATTTCAAAAAAATGTATTACCTACCACAATATTTTGTTGCTCCTTTTCCTTATGGCTATTTTTTGGGTTGTTTGGATTGTGATGGGTGACTAAGCGGAGTGAAATTCGAGAGGTGGAATTATCGAGATGCTTTGATTTTATGGAGGAGAATATTTATTAGGACATACTATGGGTATTCTTCATTATCTTTATAGTGAAGAGTAATGTTTCTAATTTTACCTTGTACACATTCTAGTCTACATGTTTTTCATTCACTTTATCAAAATATATCTACAACATTGATAATGTTTGTATGAATTCATACAAATAATATTTCTTGGCATTGTTTATATCTTTCCCATGAAGAGTGATGGCACTTTGGATGCCTTTTTGTAATGTTTGTAGTCAATCCAACATTCTTTGAGCTTATACTCCAAAAGGTATTGTGTGGTATATTACACTCACATTCTAACTTGATCTACCATTGACATTGTCTTAAGCATGTAGGGATGTTTATAACGCCTTGTAAATCTATTTCTCATTAGTTTCTATTAGAATCTAAGTGTGCATATATTTTCCATGTATTTAACCATGTTTTGTTGGGCATTGTATATTACAACTAACGATGCCAATTACGGAGATCAAAAGTAAGCTTCTTAGCTTGCACCTCGAGTTGTTGAATCATTTTCACATACTTTTGCACTAGGAGATCTAGATCCTTTACCTCCTTCTTGAATCGGGTTACCCACACTTTTAGTTTATTTACGGTCTCAATATCCTTCTAGTTTTCCACCAATTTTTTGATGCATAGCATACAACACTTCTACACACTCAACCAAGTTAGTTTGATTCAACAAAAATCAATCAACTATTCTAGCTTGCTAATTGCTTGTTTCCCAACTCAAGAAACCTCCAAATCTTGCCTTTTTGACCTCAAATATTCAAATGGCTTGATGTAAACCTTAAAACACACTCACTAGCCTCTAATCATGCCTATCCAATTGCAAAATGGATTGAAATCACTAGATTTTGGTGTTTTGTCCTCCTTTAGCTAAAACTGTCAATTAGGCTTCTTGAGAACAAGGAGTTTGGTGAGTTTGAGTTTGGAACAATATAAAATTCCCTTGGAAGAATTATCAATTGTTTTGGATACCCTTTATCAAGGTCCAAGCGTGTACTAAATTATTTAGTTCAACTCCTAATACAAGTGTCTTTTTCTTCACCACCTTCTTTTTAAGCTTGACCTCCTCTACTAGCCCGCCTCAAGGCAAGTGCATCTTTGTTTTAGTGACTCAATTCACAAATCAATTATCTTTTTAGGCACCCATTTGGACAAATAATTTGTATGAAAAGTTTCACAATCATCTTCTTTGTAAATAATGCATCAAAATCACAATTTTTGTTTCCTAGTAGGTCTCCTAAATAGTGCTATAATACTTTATGAGGACTATGACCTTTTTATCTCTCTTAAAACCGCATCAATGAAACATTCCTCATAAATATGTAGGAAGACAAGGCCATCATTTTTTCTTGAGATTTTTAGCTTTTAAAATCAATTTTAGGGTCTTCAAATTACTTGGTTCCATTAAACCCTACTAGGGTTTCACAGTGGACCTAGTAGAGAAGATTTACTCTCCATTTACTCTTGAGTTTTCAAGGTCTAAAACTACTTTCTTTAGGTTTGTACCAATGTCACCAAGCCCATAATCTTAGTAGTATATTATAATCAACCACAAAAATATGTGCATGCACTAACGATTACCCTACCCTACCATAGGAAAATAGGGGTTCCACGGGTTTTCCATAGTGATACAACTTAGTTATCACTTTTCTTTCCCTGTTAAGGTTCTCTAAAGGTTGTCAAAGCTTGAGAGGAATCACATAATCCTTCATATTCACTAATTTTAAGTCTCTCACTACAAACCTTTCCTTAACCCTTCCTTTTCTTGATTGTATAATGATGAATACCCTACTATAGGCTAGTTAAGATTGTTCTTAACAAACAAACCATGTAATAGTTATGAAACTTCCTTTAAAGATACAAAATTGAGATGATAGAACACATACCAATCATGAAAGTTTAAGAAGACAATCACTCATGTTGTTTCATCCTTTTCTTGTGATTCATATACCACATTCCATTTTACAGTATGTCATACATTCAATTAACACCTAAAACCTTTCTTGGAGATCCAATATTCCTTTTTCAATTGTTCAATGTAGAAAATAGTTACAAAATGATCTTTTTATGCCTCTTTCTCGAGTTCCTCCTCATAACCACCATTTAGGACATTAGAAAAGGTCATATGGAGGTTGCACACTTGCAAAAGGAGCTTAAACAAGGTTTATGATTTACAATGACCACACCTAAACCTCAAAAGGAACTCCAAAGACTAAAAATGTCTACATCAATCTAAAACATGAAAAAATACTTCTAAAACCCCTAAACCTAACTAGAAAGCTAAAATTGGCTTAATAGAGACTCAAAAATTTAAATTTGTAAAAATGGAGGGAAACTCCATAAATTGAAAATTTGACCTCTAGAGCACAACAAGATAGATTGAATGACTCTTAAGACACGTTTAAAAAAGACTGAACAAGCCAAAACTGATCCTAACATTCCTATGTTAGCCTTTTGAGTGATGTTCTGCATCATACACCCAAGGGTAATGAGAAGTATTCGATGTTTCTTTGCTTGCAAGCTTCTTGTTCTTTCTTCCTTCGCTTCCAATTACATATGAGATTCTTAAAGTGATATTCATCTAAACTCCACATTTGCTTTATCTTCCTCAATTATATTATACACATTACTAACTCCTCCATCTTTGAACCATTTTTCTTTATGAGCCCATTGATTGAGTTAGGAATGTATATTGTCCTTTCCAAATTCGACTAAGATTATACATGTGTTTCATCTCCTTTTTTGTGATAGTAAACTATATTTGATATCCTTATTTGGATCTTCATGGTTCTTTTCACTTTCAAGGCGAGATAAATTCTATCTTTTTCTTAATTTATACTCCTTTATGTATTTGTTCCTTCACCTTGCCAAGTGACAAACCTGTATACACAAAATCAAAGGAAGTATGAGATATAAAATTATGAGTTATCTCTTCACTCTTGACCACTATGTATTATTCATGCTTGTTCTCTCTTGGTCCTTGCATTCTTGTGTCTTCTTGGACTATTTTGTCACACTTTACAAGAGTGTTTACATCTGTCACTATATCTGATTGGTTATCGTCTTCCTCAAATTCTAAGTTAGATCCATTCTTGACTATCTCTACTAGGTGATCATTGTCCATGTTCTCGTCATGATATGCAAATTCGCCTCCTTCACATTCCTTACTCTTATTTGCATATTACTTTGGTAGTTCTTCTCTCCACTTAGCCATTCCCGCATCTTCTTAATTGTGCTAATTATATTTTCTTTCTCATCATCCTCTTCTTCCTGTTGAAAGAATGCTTTCAATCCCATGAACATCACTCTTGATTTCTCTTCATACCATGCTTACCCCATTGTTCATTGGATTCGGTGTATGCCTAACTCTATCCTTCACCAATGTATATGTGATTTCCCATCCATAATGGATGAGTTTTCTTTCAAATTTCCATGGTATACCCAATATAAGATGTCACAAATCCATGGGCAATACATCACACAAAACTTGATCATGATATCTACTAACTTGAAAATCAGCTAAACATTGTTGATTTGCCAATACTTGATGATCTTTCTAAACCCAATACATCTTATAAGGGTGAGGATGCTTCATTATTTTCAAGTTTAACTTCTAAACCATCTCAAAAGAAAATAATTTATCAGTACTACCATTATCAATGATGAGTATGCAACATTTATATTTTGCCTTGCATATGATTCAAAACAATGTCCTTATTTGAACTAGTTCTTCACTCCTATTGCCTGTATCCATCACCTATTTGTTGAAATTTTTTGAACTTGTGCAAAAATGGGAAACTTGAAACTTCATTTCAGATGGATGAACCTAACTAAGGTGGGTACATACAATTTTCTTAGTGTTTTCAACTTGCAACAATTGATTAACATGCAATCTTCAACTATGTGTGTTGGTGTGGAATGCTGACACCTAACATAGGCTTCCATTCCATGTTCGTCTTCAACAAGGAAACACAAAAGCCACGAAGGACCAATGCATAACCTTGATGAAGGTAGGAATCATAGTACATGTGTGATGTTAAACTCCAAAATAACAAACATAGTTGTTGATTACATGTAGAATAATTCATTATTAAGTTACATGTACATCAAATTTCATTATTTCTTTATGTTTAAATGCTATTAATAATGTGATTGATTTTTCTATTTCATTATACAATCTATAACGCCCACATCTTACACACAAATAGAGACAACACCATATACATGTCGATGTCACACTTTCCCCAATGAGCGAACACTAATAATGACCCAACCATAAGAAGGAGACCCAAGGATTGGAAAACCCACAACACATCATTACCATGATTACATCTTAGTTACGATTAACATTCCAAGAACATTATTATGCAAGGATAATTTTATCCTTTTTCCACCTATAGGTTTTTAAATTCATTTCACATTCAACTTACAGTTTGACCATTTAAGTTGGCTCCTTATCCCTTATGACAATCTCCATAACTTACATAATTATTTTCCATATTTCAAATTGCATACAAAGTACCTAATTCTCTTGTTCTTATGTTAAGATTATGCTTCCCAAATGTTTATTCAAAGTTTAAATTTTACCCTTGCTACACAAGTGAATCGGACGTGATACGAAGAAAGAAATATGAGGATTTAAGGAAGATTTAGATTCAAGATACCTTTTTCCCATAAACATTCTTCGATCATGGTACATTTATTTCCATCATAGTTAAAAATGGTTCAAAAACTTGTTGAATCCATTTTAAATTTCCACATTAAGAAATTCTATTTAGATTTATATATATCTTTTGTTTTCTCAAAGTTTGATCACACCAAGACAATTCATATTCTTTTTAACACAAGTAAATGTCTAATTGGGTTATAAGGACTCCAAGAGTGACATTATTCCTAACCTCAAATCTTGTTTTACTCTTATATCATTTTACTCTTACATCACACTATGGTCTCATTATTAGCATCACTTTATAACAAAAGAGTTACGAAAGTACTTGTCTAACATCTTGAAGAAGTACATTGTTAGAAGTATTATAAACTACACATGAACCACAAGTGATTTGTGTTCAAGGTAAGATCCCATGTTTCTACATTTCACGATTCCACATGTGAAATTTTCTTTTATTCTTAATGTCATAAAAGACATGACAAGGGATTATGGGACAAAGTTTTCAATTTTCTTGGGTTCTCTAAAGTCAACATATTTCAAATCAATTTCATTTGTAAGGAGTTACCATTTTCTACCCAAGTTAACCCCTTAATTAGCCAAGGTTTGGCTTAATTCCAATTGCACCTAAGGATCTACACCCAAACTATATATTAGTTTAAGGTGAGAGTACATATTTATGCTAAACAACCTTCATGAAAGACTAAGGTGTTATGTTGTTAGTAACCCAGGGTAACACATTTATCTGCGAAGAACTAAGGGGATCATTAACAAGAGTTTAAGTCAAAGCACAACTATTTCCCTAGCTCCATTTGTGTCATTTGGATCCAAAAAGGAATTCATTCAATGACAAAAAAATTCTAGATCTAACTTCATGAGACTTGGGAGTCCACTAGGATATTAAGGGAGTAATAACTCTACTTACTCCATATAGGGTAAGGTTACACCACATAGTCATTGCTTTGAACAAGGACTCTTAAGGTGACTTCTAGAGTGGTCTTCACCACTCAACACGGTGTCGAGAACTGAAGAGAAGACATTCCCCTTACTCCATGCATGGTTACCAAACCTAAAAGGAAACCACATACTCCGGATAAAGTTTGACCATGTCATTCCTAAAAGATGGGTTCATGACAAAGTTGGCTAAACATACTAATTATGATGGTAAAAGAAACTAGTAATCTTGAGTACTTTAAACTAGAAGGTACCATAGAGTGTAAATTTTAAGTTCATTCTATATTTTCAATTTATTCTATGCTAAGAAGGAACGTGCGAGAAGGGTAAATATGTGCAAGTTCTAAACTAAGGTCGATTGTCTTATTTAGATTTCTCTATTACATTTTTAAGGTAAGGAACACAACACCAATTATTTAATCATCTATTGCACACTAAAAACACACTACAAGATATTTGATTCAAATTTATTTACATATATATATCAATCCTTTTTACCAAAAGTAACCTATGAATCACATTGCACCTATGATTAAATGCACGTTTCCCAAGGTATCCCTAAAACTAGCATCTCAGACATATTAGCAATTTCAAACACAACCTTTTTGTAACATGGGACTACATTATACATATATACATTTTACAAGGAACTATATAAATTACAAAAATAAATAATAAATTGCACAATGCCTTTTCGCCATCTTTCTTGCATCCTACAAAACCATGTGAGCATGAAATCAGTGATAAATCATTGGCATGGCATCCACCTAATCTAGCATAATTAACATTTTTAGTTTCCCATTTACATAATAACATTAATAATTTTGCATTTGAAGGAAAAAGGTTAGAGACACATTTATTTCTTTTCAGTTTGCTTCATTTCCTAACCAAGGAGAGAGAAGAAATAGGAAGAGAGAGAAACACTATTTTGCCAAAAGTTCAATTTCACACAACAAATCACACAATAAAGTTTCAAATAGTTATTTATAAGTGTCAACAAATTTCCATGATGGTTTGGGCAACCCGACATGGGTCATACAACTTCCTTCTTACGTTTCCCTGCTAGCTGTAAAAACATTCAATTAATGCTCGGAGGCTAAGAAGCCAACTTCAAATGTTGTCCTCTAATGAGAAAACACACTCTAGGTAAGTTTCTACATGTCCTCCTATACACCAAGAATTCATAGGAACTAATGGAATTTAGAACTGAAAATGGTTTACAAACAACGACATGCCATGCCTTTCGGAGTCTTTCAGTCATAGTTGGTCAATTTGACCTAGTCAACTACAACCGGAAGCCTACAAAATGGCTTTTCCAAACTATCAGGAAAAGTTTTTTTCCTCAGGATGAAAGTTATAGGAAATTTTCTAGTAAAAATACTAGAGGTTTGCGAAGATGGATAAGCATTTTCGTTGTCCAAGATTCAAATGGCGGTTCAAAATGAAAGCCAACTTTATAGTTTTAGTAGCTTTTACAACACAAATGGTGTAAACATTCTCCTAGTAGGGGTCAAAAGATCAAAATGTTCATTCGGGGTCAAACCAAAGGTTAAGGTGACTCCCCACATAACAAGGTACATGAATGAAGCTTAACATCCCATTTTCAGAGTTACGAAGGGTACTTAATGAGTCTCTAGAAAAACACAAATTTATCTATTTAAACAGGGAGATGGTCAACATTTTTACCAAGAAGTCAATTTCATCTTGTCGATAAAAAATATTGTAGAGATCTAGTTTGGGTAGGAAGTTTTCTAAATCACCTCAGAATGAGGGTTGAAGTTCATGGTTTAATACAAAAGGGTTATTTTGATTGCGTGAGTTACGATATGACATTTATTGATTTGTAACCAGTTAATATAAACAATTAAATGTATGATAATTCTAAGCTTTTAAAATTATCTTTCATCACAAATGAGAAACTAAAGTATGATAATTATGAAAGACAAGGAGAGATGAACCATGCCTAGAGGAATGAAAGTGGTCAAACCATGGGATTGAGTTCAAAGCATCTCACTTAACACTTTGGCATTTTTTCAAACATTTCACAAGCATTGATCTATCCTCCACAATGACACACAAATCTTCTCGATCCCTTGAAAATTTCAAACATGATATGTTTCCCATTATGTTTTGATAATTGACTAAGGCAGTTAGAGATCAAGACTCCAAATTGAACATACCCTGCAACCATTAAATTCCATTTTGACCCATGTTCAATGGTGTTGACATAATTCATAGTTGTAGAAATATGGATTTGCACCTACCCGCCTATATTTTCTAGAGAGTTTCTAAGACTTTTCAATGAACAAGTTTTTGTATATCGATAAAAGTTGTAGTCCATGAGCCACATTTCATGTGTTTAAACAAACATATTCACCTGTCAATGCATGCTTATACGTTTTTGCATAGGGTTCCACATTTACATACATGTCCACATGCACTTCACTACTACAACTATGATGTGTAATGGAAATATTTATTAAGCTTTGAAGGATGAGTAAGATTCTAAAGCTCTCATTTTTAATATTGCTGAAAAAGTTTCCTTCTAACTTCCCATTATGTGTATATCCCGAGACTTCCATTGACAAGGATAAGAACGAAAAAACATGGAAATTTTCACGTAGAGGGAGAGTGAAAGAAAGACCAAAGCATTGCGAGGCATACGAATGGAATAAAGAGAAGGGACTTTCATTTAATATCAATTAATAAAATCAATAACTCAAAACAAAGATAAATAAAACAAAATGGAGTGGTAATGCGTTGGATAGAAGTTTTGCTTAGAGGTTATAGTACAATGTAGCACCATTTTTGGAAAAATAGTAATTCAAATAAACACATGACATCCTTCCCAAAATGAGTGCCTCTAAATATTTTTTTTTGTTTTTCCCTTCTTTTGCATACAACAAGAATAGAGAGGAAGGCATACATTTTTTCTCAGAGGAAATTAAAACCATTAGTCATAAATTGAGATCTAGATAGATCATATGATTTGTATATAAAAAATATGAGTTGATAATAGTATTACATGTTTATCTCGAGTCCAAAACATTTTTATTCGACTTAACATTCTATTTATTTAATTATAAGTGAGCCAAATTTTCACTCATTTGCATTTTCTACCATGATCCAATTATTAAGGTAGAAAATTTCAGATTTAACTTGGGATACAATGTGGATAACAAATAGAAATCTCAATTCATCTGCTTCTTATATTCTTATGCAAGGAAAATGACAGACATGATGGTCTTTCGAGGATTTCCACATGTTTGTTAAAGAGCCCACATGCCTTTTTAAGCTGAAAAAAATATTATTATGCGGTGGGAAATGATAGGTTTGAATGGACATTACTGGAAGCCCATGCCCTGTCCACATCTGACAAGGACCTCTCTCCTCCAATCACTACCTTTACTAACTCCACTCACCCACCATTCACACTTCACTTTTTATATATTTTTTTAAATTTTATTTTATTTTATAGTTGACTGCATTACATTTCCCTCCCCTTATAAGAGCATCATCCTCGATGTGACACAACACCGAAGCTTGAAGGAATACGTATAAGCAAGAAATTCAATAATGACACATGTCACTTAACAAAACAAACTCGTCGGTACAAAGTGACCACAAGGAAACAAACTAAATTTTGGCAATATCTTAAATTTTAATGTTTTGTGAAGATTGGTAGTTCTCTTTTACTTTATTACTTAGTATTTTTCCTTTAAAGTATTTATTAATCTCAACCTCTTAATATTTCATTGTTTAAGATTTTAGTTTCTTATCTTTGTGGGTGCCCAACAGATTCTCACATCACAATACCACATCAGGGTCATAAAAACAACACTAATGGTTCACAAGACATATTTTCACATACTTCCATGAATGTATCACATCAGAAGAACTCAACTAACCCATGGAAAGAACATACATAGCTCTCACAACATAGTACTTTCCACACATGTTCTCAACACAATATTACCCATAACATAAGTAGTAGACTACCTTCAACATGGAATTCCCAACAGGTACACATATAAAGTTTTCAAACAACTCAAAACCATAACTGTAGCTATATAGGGTCAAGATGGAAACAAAATCATACCAACATTGAGGAACATCAATCCTCAACATCACAAAACACAACCGAGACTCACAAGAGTACACATAAATCATAACACCAACATCATACACATCCCAAAACATCACAAAACAACTCCATATACCTCCCAAAGCATCACACAACATTGACATATGCCTCTCAAAGCATTAAAAACAACTATATAATCCTCTCAAACATCACAAAACAACTCCACATACCTCCCAAAGCATAACAATACAACCACATAAACCTCCCATGCATCACAAAGAAACTCCATATACCTCCCAAAGAATCAATCACACCCACACAATTTCCTTATGCCTCCCTCAAGTCTCTTATGCCTCCCTCAAGTCTCTTATGCCTCCCTCAAGCAATAAAATAAAGATAAATTTTCCTTTTCGCTCCCAAAAGAGGCCGGTCACCCTATGGCCCTAGGCACATAGATTCTAGATACCTCTAACCCAAGTGACATAATAACTCATGGTTCAAAAACCCACTAGTTATCTATAACTCCTTGGGGCATACCCCCATACAATGAAGTGGGTCCATAGGTCCCACCACTCCATGGTGAATCCCATGACCCTATTCCAACACATTACGACATTAGAACCAACATAACAATCCATATCAAATGCCAAGTGGCAAAAATCCCAAGCCTTGGGCTAGGCTATAAATTTTTAAACTTGATACGTAATTTAAAACTGAGAAAAGAAAATGGCTAATTAGCCATGGTTAGTGAAAAATCTGAATGTTAGTGCAACAACCAAATAAATGCCCAAAATATAAGAACATGTCAGTCAAGAAAACTGCATTGGTTCTAGCAAGAAAAGGGAAAGTGTTCAATTTATGAATAAAATACATGTATAGGAATAACACATTACGATAACTATGTGGCCTTATATAACCACCAAGGGGGTACTCAACGAGTTGTTGGAACTCGGAAACATCGAGCCTCAACTCATAAAATATCATATCAATAATACAACTGTCATCATCTCTATCTGAATCATCCCGCCACCACTTGACAAGGCTCAACATAGTCAAAATCACATAGGTTGAATCCATACGATAACCATATCGGAGAGAGAAAGGAGTACAAGTCGCCATCTATTGAGCCTAAGGTGTTCGCGTGAAACACAATATGCATGACACCCGTTGAGCAAGTGCCACACATACCAAACGAACAAAAGTGGGTTTTCAGCCTATGTAAGGCTCCACTTCCTATCTCGTACTTGGCTCGAGTGACTGGTCAATGGTACACATTTCCTCACTCCAAACATACACCTTTTACCAATTTCCCTTAGGGTCGGTTAGTGTAGGGTCCACAACATAACACATAACTACATCACTAACACAATGGTGATTCACACAAATTAACCATAGCATCTTACGCATGGTATATATATAGGTAAAACACAATCATTACTTTCATGGGTTATGATACATCACATTACCACATTCTGCACCCAAAGTGCAATCACTATACAATAGGGATCATACGCTCACCATATGCCCCTAAATCATGACATGAACCATCACATATTACATGAATTATACTTATGAGGAACACAATGTCTAACTTTACAACATATAGTCAATTGCAATACAACATGGTGATGCACATGATTCATCACAATATAGTGATGACATCACGATACAATCTAATTCACTTTACACCAATTTTTTCATGCAATACATCAATACACCTACATATCACATAATGAAAAATGCTCCAACACTTCACAATCCACAATAACATTCTTTTGTCACACACAATAAGGTGGTACATCACACATGAACTCTTCATAGAATCCATGAAAAGGAGAGAGAATACTCTCATCACAAGCACATCAACATGATAAAAAAATATGCACTAAGTGACATACACAACATGTGCGTTCACAATTTCACAATTACGACATAGTTCACATCACGCTTATATCACATTACTCTTCCAATATCCACCACCATCATGCAACACCATCACAACTCAAATCTGCCCCGAGGTTGAGAGCATGAACCTCCACTCTGATACCAAATGTAATGCCCACATTTTACACACAAATACAATAGTAAAAATACTAGGATAATTTTTTTATTTTACATTGCTCACTACACAACACCACAAGGGCTCCAAGTAGAGAAACTCAACAACACATAAGACACTTACATAAGTCATCGACTCACATAGACACATGACAACACCATATACATGTCGATGCCACACTTTCCCCAATGAATGAATACTAACAATGACCCAACCATCAAAAGGGACCCAAGGATTGGAAAACCCACAACACATCATTACCATGATTACATCTTAGTTATGATTAACATTCCAAGAACATTATTATGCAAGGATAATTTTTTCTTTTTCCATTTTTCCACCTATAGGTTTTTAAATTCATTTCACATTCAACTTATAGTTTGACCATTTAAGTTGGCTCTTTATCCATATACGAAATCTCCATAACTTACATAATTATTTTCCATATTTCAAATTACATACAAAGTTCCTAATTCTCTCGTTCTTATGTTAAGATTATGCTTCCCAAATGTTTATTCAAATGTTTAAATTTTACCCTTACTACACAAGTGAATCTAACGTGATACGAAGAAAGAAATATTAGGATTTAAGGAAGATTTAGATTCAAGATACCTTTTTCCCATAAACATTCTTCGATCACGGTAAATTTATTTCCCTATCATAGTTAAAAATAGTTCAAAAACTTGTTGAATCCATTCAACATTTCCACATTAAGAAATTCTATTTAGATTTATATATATCTTTTTTTTCTCGAAGTTTGATCTCACCAAGGCAATTCATATTCTTTTTAACACAAGTAAATGTCTAATTGAGTTATAAGGACTCCAAGAGTGACATTATTCCTAACCTCAAATATCACATATTTTACTTATATGTTTTACTCTAACATCAAACTATGGTCTCATTAATAGCATCACTTTATAACAAAAGAATTACGAAAGTACTTGTCTAACATCTTGAATAAGTACATGATTGGAAGTATTATAAACTACACATGAACCAAAAGTGATTTGTGTTCAAGGTAAGATCCCATGATTCTACATTTCATGATTCCGCATGTGAAATTTATTTTATTCTTAATGTCATAAAAGGCATAACAAGGGATTACAAAGACAAATTTTCGGTTTTTGGGTTCTCTAAAGTCAACATATTTCAAATCAATTTCATTTTCAAGGAGTTACTTACCATTTTCTACCCATGAGTTAACCCCTTAATTAGCCAAGGTTTGGCTTAATTCCAATTGCACCTAAGGATCTACACCCTAACTATATATGAGTTTAAGGTGAGAGTACATATTTATGCTAAACAACCTTCATGAAAGACTAAGGTGCTATGTTGTTAGTAACCCAAGGTAACACATTTATCTGTGAAGAACTAAGGAGATCATTAACAAGAGTTTAAGTCAAAGCAAAACTATTTCCCTAGCTCCATTTGTGTCATCTGGATCCAAAAAGGAATTCATTCAATGACAAAAAAATTCTAGTCTATCTAACTTGTGAGACTAAGAGTCCACTAGGATATTAAAGGAGTAATAACTCTACTTACTCCATATATTACAACACATAGTCATTGCTTTGAACAAGGACTCTTAAGGTGACTCCAAGAGTGGTCTTCACCACTCAACATGGTGTCGGACCTGAAGAGAAGACATTCCCCTTACCCCATGCATGGTTACCAAACTTAAAAGGAAACCACATACTCAGATAAAGTTTGACCATGTCATTCTAAAGATGGGTTCACGACAAAGTCGCTAAACATACCAACTATGATGATAAAACAGACTAGGAATCTTGAGTACTTAAACTAGAAGGTACCATAGAGTGCAAATTTTAAGTTCATTCTACGTTTTCAATTTATTCTATGCTAAGAAGGAACACATGAGAAGGGGTAAATATGCACAAGTTCTAAACTAAGGTCGATTGTCTTATTTAGATTTCTCTACTACATTTTTAAGGTAAGGAACACAACACCAATTATTTAATCATCTATTGCACACTAAAAACATACTACAAGATATTTGATCAAATTTGATTTCAAATTTATATATATATATATATATCAATCCTTTTTACCAAAAGTAACCTATGAATCACATTGCACCTATGATTAAATGCATGTTTCCCAAGGTATCCCTAAAACTAACATCTCAGACATATTAGCAATTTCAAACACAACCTTTTTGTAACATGGGACTACATTATACATATATACATTTTACAAGGAACTATATAAATTACAAAAATAAATAATAAATTACACAACGCCTTTTCACCATCTTTCTTGCATCCTGCAAAACCATGTGAGCATGAAATCAACGATAAATCGTTGGCATGGCATCCACCCTAATCTAGCATAATTAACATTTTTAGTTTCCCATTTACATAATAACATTAATAATTTTGTATTTGAAGGAAAAAGGTTAGAGACACATTTATTTCTTTTCATTTGCTTCATTTCCTAACCAAGGAGAGAGAAGAAATAGGGAAGAGAGAGAAACACTATTTTGCCAAAAGTTCAATTTCACACAACAAATCACACAATAAAGTTTCAAATAGTTATTTATAAGTGTCAACAAATTTCCATGATGGTTTGGGCAACCTGACATGGGTCATACAACTTCCTTCTTACGTTTCCCTACTAGCTGCAAAAATGTTCAATTAACACTCGGAGGCTAAGAAACCAACTTCAAACGTTGTCCTCTAATGAGAAAACACACTCCAGGTAAGTTTCTACGTGTCCTCCTATACACCAAGAATTCATAGGAACTGATGGAATTCAAAACTGGAAAACGGTTTACAAACAACGACATGCCTTCTGGAGCCTCTGGTCATAGTTGGTCCAGTTTGACCTAGTCAACTACAACTGAAGCCTACAAAATGGCTTTTCCAAACTATCAGGAAAAGTGTTTTTCCTCATATTGAAAGTACCAGGAAATTGTCTAGTAAAAATACTAGAGGTTTTGAATATGGATAAGCATTTCATTGTCCAAGATTCAAATGGTGGTTCAAAATGAAAGCCAACTTTATAGTTTTAGTAGCTTCTTACAACTACAAAACGGTGTAACATTGCTCCCAGTAGGGCATCAAAAAGATCACAAATGTTCATTCGGGGTCAAACCAAAGGTTAAGGTGACTCCCCACATAACAAGGTACATGAATGAAGCTTAACATCCCATTTTTGGAGTTACGAAGGGTACTTAACGAGTCTCCAAAAAACACAAATTTATCTATTTAAACAGGGAGATGGTCAACATTTTTACCGGGAAGTCAATTTTGTCTTGTCGATAAAACAATATTGTAGAGATCTAGTTTGGGTGGAAGTTTTCTAAATCACCTTAGAATGAGGGTTGAAGTTCATGGTTTAATACAAAAGGGTTATTTTGATTGCGTGAGTTACGATACAACATTTATTGATTTGTAACCAGTTAATATAAACAATTAAATGTATGATAATTCTAAGCTTTTAAAATTATCTTTCATCGCAAATGAGAAACTAAAGTATGATAATTACGAAAGACAAGGAGAGATGAACCATGCCTGGAGGAACGAAGTTGGTCAAACCCGTGGATTCAGTTCGACATCACACTTTGGCATTTCATCAAACATTTCACAAGCATTGATCTATCCTCCATGACGACACACAAATCTTCTCGATCCCTTGAAAATTTCAAACAGGATATGTTTCCCATTATGTTTTGATGATTGAATAAGGCCTGCTCAAGACTCCAAACTGAACATACCCTGCAATCATTAAATTCCATTTTGACCCAGGCTGGGAAGGTGCTGGCAAGGGTTGTAGAAATATGGATTTGCACCTACCCGCCATATTTTCTTTAGAGTTTCTAAGACTTTTCAACGAACTTAGTTTTTGTATATCCGACAAAAGTTGTAGTCCACGAGCCACATTTCATGTGTTTAAACAAACAGTTCACCTGTCAATGCATGCTTCCACATTTTTGCATAGGGTTCCACATTTACATACATGTCCCACAGGGCACTTGCAACTATGATGTGTAATGAAAATATTTATTAAGCTTTGAAGGATGAGTAAGGCTCTCATTTTTAATACTGGCTGAGAAAATGTTTCCTTCCAACTTCCCATTATGTGTATATCCTGAGACTTCCATTGACAAGGATAAGAATGAAAAACATGGGAACTTTCACATAGAGGAGAGTGAAAGAAAGACAAAGCATTGCAGGCATACGTGGAATAGAAGAGAAGGGACTTCTAATGTATCAATCAATAAAATCAATAACTCAAAATAAAAGATAAATAACAACAAAATGGAGTGGTAGACGTTGGATAGAAGTGTTGCAAGAGGTTATAGTGCACGTAGCACCATTTCAGAAGCAACAATAGTAATTCAATACAACCAGACATCCTGCCTGAAATGAGTGCCTCTAAATCTATTTTTTTAGTTTTTCCCTTCTTCAACATACAACAAGAATAGAGAGGAGGCATACGTTTTCTCTAAGAGGAAATTGAAACTATTGCAGTTGCAGATCTAGATCATATGATTTGTATATAAAAATATGAGCTGATAATAGTATTACAAGTTTATCTCTGAGAAACACTGTCCCACGTAACATTCTATTTATTTAATTATAAGTGAGGTGCCCACCTACTACATTTTCTGCCACGATCCAATTATTAGCAAATTTTAAATTTAACTTGGGATACAATGTGGATAACAACTAGAAATCTCAATTCATCTCTTGTATTCTTATGCAAGGAAAATGACATACATGATGGTCTTTCGAGGTGCCCACATGCTTGTCAGAGAGCCCACATGCCTTGGCAGTTGAAAATATTATTATGCGGTGGGAAATGACAGGTTTGAATGGTCATTACTGGAAGCCCATGCCCGTCTCGCATCCGACAAGGACCTCTCTCCTCATCTGTTCCTTAAGGCTTACTACCTTCCCCTCCTTCTATATGTTATGTCGCATCGAGGACGATGCTTTCTTAAGGGGAGGAAAATGTAATGCCCCGTTCATCATTCCTCTTTTTCTTCTTAGACGACTGTGTTGCTAAGCTTTTAACGCTGTGGTGCTCTTGTTGATCTTTTGTTGGCTTCGCCCTTGTCACAGAGAACAATTGGAATTCTCCCACTTCGTCGTGTCTTCTCGTTTCGTGTTGTTTTCTACGGTTGGCCCCACCTCGTCCATTATGTTTTCCTCCTATTAAAGGAAAATTGTGTGCTCGATTTATCAAGCTCGTAAGTTGGTTCTTGTTAATACGATTAATAAGTATTAATAAGTGGTAATAATAATAATAATATTATTATTATTATTATTATTTTATTTATCGATCGACGATAACTTTGTTATCGATCATCAATTTATATCAATGTTGTTGTTAACTATCGATAAGCAAAGGTAGGGAAAACACATAAACTTACATAGTCTTTTAATTAAATAAAATACATTTACAATTTAATATAAAATAAAATAAAACTAAATTGGGGGAGGGCGAAAAAGCTCTAAAAATTTTCTTTTAGGGTTTTGTTTTCTTTTGCCTTTGGGAATGGGCAATTTTGGGGGCGCGGCAGAGAAAAACCAGAGATATTTTTGTCATATTCTTCTCCATTCACGCACAGGGCAGGGAAACGTGGTTTCACGGATTGCCATGGTCGCAGGTTTTGCTCGAATTGTTGTGCTTGGGTGTTTTTTTTTCAAAAATGCTTCACCAGATGTCATCTCATGGAGTGCCATCGTTGTTGGGGCTCCTCCCGACCTCCCACCCTGTGGCTAACATCCTCCCCTTGCGCTTAAACATGAGTTTGTTTTGACCTACATGGGTTCGTTTTCAACGCATAAAAAAAAGATAGAGGGATTATGTCAGATGTTGTAGTTGCATATGCTTTGGGGGTGCTTTTTTAGTGTTTAACCAAATGAAAGAATGAGACAACTCCTCATGGAATTTGTATGTTGCTGTGCGTGGAAGGACGTGGGTCCCTCATAAGGTAGTCACGCTGTTTCACCATTTGCAGCAGATGACAGGTCCCAACCTAATCAGTTACATTTTCCAGCATACTTCTAGCCTATGCCAAAATGGAAGCTTTGGAGCAGGGTATGGATATCCATCAAAGCATAATGGAGAGAGGAATATTGTCAGATGTTGTAGTTGCAACTACCCTGGTAGACATGTATGCACATAATGGATGTGTAGAAAAGGCTTGTGATCTATTTGATAAAATGCTTCAAAGAAATGCGGTCTCATGGAATGCCATGATGGCAGCCCACGTAGAAAATGGATTTGTAAAAAGGCATGTGAACTATTTGATAGAATGCCTCAAATAAATGCGGGCTCATGGAATGCCATGATGGCAGGATATGCACAAATGGGTTGTTGAACAGGCTTTAGAAATTTATGAGAAAACCATAATCGCGAGATCTAAAGCCTGTTTCCATAACCTTTGCTAGCATCTCCCGTCCTGTGCCAGATATGAGTTGTGGAACACATTATGGACATCCTTCAAAGTATAAAGAGTAGAGAATTGGTTTCAAATATGCAGTTACAAATTCTTTGATAGACGTGTATGTAAAATGGTGGAGCTGTGGATGCTCGTGAACTGGTTGGCGAAGTGCCCAAGTGAGATGCTTAACCAAGCCTCAGTTTCGACCGACTTCATTCAACAGCATGGTTCATCTTCCCTTACCTCTCATAATTCTCATGTTTTAGCTCTCTTTTGCAACTTAATAGAACTTTAAAATATTAGGATTTTAATACTGTCAAATGTTTATTTCAACTCGTTGCAAAAACAATGTAATGTCGTGTCGAAAACTCACTAAGCCAAAATAACCCGTTTGCATTAAAACATGAACTCCCACCCTCATTTTGAGGTGATGTAGAAAACTTCCTACCCAACTGGATCGCTACAACATTGTCTCATCGACCAGAGGAAATTGACTTTCCAGTAATAATGTTGACCTTCTCCCTATTTTAAATAGTTAATTTTTGCATTTTTCGGAGACGCATTAAGTACCCTTCGGAACTCTGAAAATGAGATGTTAGGCTTCATTCATGTACCTTGTTATGTGAGGAATCACCTAGATTGTAAGATTGACCCCGAATGAACATTTGTGATCTTTTTGACGCTCTTATAGGAGCCTTGTTACACTGGTTTACAGCAGTAGAAAGCTGTCAAATCTAGAAAGTTGGCTTTCGTTTTGAACCGCCATTTGAAACCTGGATAGAGAAATTATTTCCGTCTTCGCAAACCTCTAGTGTTTATACTAGAAAATTGCATGAAACACTCATTTTAGGGAAAAACACTATTTTGGATAGTTTGGCAAAGCCATTTTGTAGGCCTCCGGCCGCAGTTTGATGAAGTCAAACTGGACCCATTTCGACTTGACACTCCAGAAAACTTGTCGCCATTTGAAAATGGTTTTCTAGTTCTTAGTCCCGTCGACTCTAATGAATTCTCCTTATATAGGGAAACTAGTAGGAAGTGTCTCGTTGCGTGTTTATCCATTGAACGTCATTTTTGGACATGGATTTCCGATCCCTCAAACTAACTTTTTTTCTTTTGCAACTAGGTCAACTATGACCCATGGCCCCGGAGAACTAGCCGCCAAACGCAAACCGTTCACTTTTTCCCAATTCCGTCAGTTGCTATGAACTCTTGATATATCTGGGGACACGTAGAAAGTTGATCATAGTGTGCGTTCTCATTGGAAGATAACTTTTGGAAGCGGTTTCTTAGCCTCCGAGCCCATTTTGTACGTTTTTGTAGCTAGTAAGAAAATGTAAAAATAGAAAGTTGTGGACCCTCGTAGGGTTGCCAGACCACTCTGTAAACTCTTAAAACATACAAATAACTATTTAAAACTCTATAGTGGAACCTGTTATGTGAATTAGAAATTTTGATAAAACGATGTCTTCTCTCTCTTCCCTTCTCTTTCTCTCTCCTAGATTACAAAATGAAGAAAAATGAAATGTAATGAATACATGTCTCTAGACCTTTTTATTTTGATTGCAAATTGTAATTATTATCATATGTAAATGGGAAACTGAAAAATGATACTTATGTTAGGTTAGGGTGGATGCCATGCCAGTGATTTATCGCTAATATCTTGCTCACGTGGTTTTGCGGGATGAAAGAATGATGACGTAAAGGCGTTGAGTAATTCATTGTTTATTTTTGGTAATATGTTGAAAGACTTATTGTTGAAATTGGTAGTAGGTAAAAGTCGTTAGATTAATAAGTGTTTGAGATCTTTGGTATTTCTTTTATGGATATTATTTTGATCCCACAATTGTTATGGTAAAAGTGGAATACAAATGTCAAAAGGAATCGAAATTAATACCTTGTAGTGAACTTTCATTGTGCAATCATTGGTTTAATAATTGGTGTTGTGGTTCTTACCTTGAAAATGTAATAAAGGAACCTAACCACAATAGTCAACCCTAGTCAAAATTTGTATATATCTAACATGCCTATGTTAACCCCTTAGCGTAGAAAACCATGACCTTCAAACGAACCTTTACACTCAATGGAACATCCTAGTTTAGGCAAATAAGATCCCAAGAAAGGGGTTTATCGTCTTAGTAGGTATGTTTAGTGACATCGACATAAACCAGACATATAGGAGCAACACAGTCAAATTTGATCTGGAGTAAATACAGCTTACTCTTCCTTCGTATCTCGAGTGGACTACCTTGTCTTCCGAAGGTAGATTTAGAATTAAATTTTCTACATCGAATGAACTTCTTGGGGATCCAGATGACATCATGAAGCCAATGAAATAGTGGTTTTATCACTTAAAATTTTGTTAATGAATAAATCCTCTTAGCTATATGTACTACCTTTGGCTAGTGACAATATAGTGCTTGATCTTTTACAAAGGGTTTATAGGGTGAATATGTATTGAATCTTAATCTCATCTATAATAGGGCATAAATCCCTAAGTGAAAATTGGAATTAAACTACACCCTAGTTGATTAAGATGTTAACTTGTGGGTAGAAAACTATAATTTAAATCCATGCATATGAAATTGATTTGAAAGATGTTGATTTTAGAGAATCTTAGAAACTGAAATCTTGTCCCTTAATCCCTTGTTATGTCATTTTATGACATTAAGAAATAAAGGGTATTTCACATGTAGAATCGTGAGATGCAGAAACATGGGATCTTACCTTGAACACAAATCACTTGTGGTTCATGTGTAGTTTATAATGCTTATAACCATGTGCTTCTTTAAGATGTCAGACAAGTACTTTCATAACTCTTATGTTATAAAGTGATGGTAATAATGAGACCATAGTGCGATGCAAGAGTAAATCATATGAGAGTAAAACCAAATTTGAGGTTAATAATAATGTCACACTTGGAGTCCTTATAACTTAATTTAAACATTTTCATGTGTTACAAAGAATATGAATTACTAAATGGTGTGATCAAACTTCGAGAAAACAACGATATATATATATATATATATATATATATATATATATATATATATATATATCTTATTGGAATTCAACAAGTTATTGAACTATAATAACAATGGTAGGCAAATAACTATAGTGTGATCGAAGAAAGTTTTTGAAAAAAAAATGCTATCATGAATCTAAGTCTCCCTTACTCCTAAGATTTCATCTTGACATCACGTTAGATTTACTTGTGTAGAAAGGGTAAATTATAGACATTTAATAAACGTTTGAGAAGCATATTTCTTAACATAAGAACAAGATAATTAAGTGCTTTATATGCAATTTGAATTATCCTTGCACAATAATGTTCTTGGAATGTTAATCATAACTAAATGCAATTAAAGAAATGATGTGTTGTGGGTTTGCCCATCCTTGAGTCTTCTTCTTGTGGTTGGGGTTTTGCTAGTATTCGTTCATTGGGAAAAGTGTGGCATCGACATGCCTATGTTGTTTTCATGTGTCTATGTGAGTCGATGACTTATGTGATTGTCGTATGCGAGTCGAGTTTATGTACTTGGAACCCTTGTTGTGTTGTGTGTAGTGAGCAATGTAAGTCAAAAAAAATTATCCTGGTATTTTACTATTGTAATTGTGTGTAAAAATGTGGGCACTATAGATGAAAAGCATCAACTATCAAATATGGAAAAATTGTCTTCGACATTATCATATCATAAATTGGCTACAACTAGAGGAAATCAAGAAAAGATAAAATCATAGCTAAGGAACACATTTTTAGACCTCAACAAGATCCTTTTAATTTTAGAAGAAAAATAAGGAGTTACAACAAAGCTCATTAAGCATGTATTCTTTTCCAAATGACAAATCCAAGGCTACAAGTGTGAGAACAAATATATATTCTCGGAGCAGTTCAAAAAAGTATGCTTGATTCAAGATACATTCGAAAGATAAGAACAAAACTTAAAAATGATGACTGAATGATAGCAATGATACTAAGAGAAATGAAAATGAACAACCTAGTTTTGGGTAGGAGAAAATTCAAGCATAATAGAGCTATCAAATGCACAATAATGACTACCATGGAAATATTATAGTCAAGTTATACCCCTGTTTCAAAATTACAAGGCTTGAAACAATATCAAAGGGACCATTAAAGAGCTCGAAGGGCTAAGTATTTAGATCCCATATTTTTTTAAAGGATAAAATGAGCTGAGTGCAATCGATAATGAAGGCACAAAATATCAAAAACTTTAAGAATACAAGGATGAACTCGAAGCTTGAAAAACACTCAACGTCATGGACCCAAATTTGGGTAAAACTCAATAAAATGCAAATACCCACGTAGTTTCAGAAATCTAGAAGTGAAAATAATGCGAGCAAGGAATGAAGAGTTTGAAATGCACTATTAAAAGACAAGTACGAAGTTCATTTTAAATGAAAACAAATTTAGAGAAAGGGAATTTTTTTACAGTTAATGGTCATTCTAGTTTCTATCAAAATTTGTAAGGACTGAAGAAAGGATTATGAACTCACCATTTGCAATCAAGATTTCAAAAACCCTTAAGTGAAGTGGAGTGCAGAATCAAATATTCAATGCCTAGAACAAGTCTTTAACTCAATTTTTTTCCATATAAGAAAACACAAAACAAGGCAACAAGAAGATATATCAATGCATGAAAAGCAAAAATGACATGGAAGAATTGTTACAATGCTCAATGAAAACCATAGCCTTACCTTCTTTAGTCTCTGGCGACACATAGCAAAAACTGAGCTCTAGATGCTTGATAATGGCAGCCGACCCAAAATAAAATCTCACTAGATAGCTTGAAAGAGTAAAAAATGGCAAAAACTAGGTATTCACACTCGCAAAGTCTCACATAGTCTAAAAATGAAAAGAACCAAGCTTGAAGATCAAATTAATGGCAGTCTGGAGAAAAATCGCAAGGGATTCACCACTCGGGAGAGCAAATGAAAATGACAAAATGATAAGCTCGATGAGCTTTTTACTCAACTTAACTCATTTTGAGTTAGCAATCGACGGTTCAAAGTTACAAGTACAAGATCAAACGATCGAAAACGCAAACCACATCCCAACTACCATGTCAACAAGGATTAAGTACAAATCAATGGTTCATATTGGAATAGTACAAGATCAATGATCGTGATCCATCATCAAATTCAAATGCAACCACAATAGAACCTAGCTAATCATGATACATAGATCGACGGTCAAGATTAATGAGTACAAGGATCGCGGTTATAGATCAAACCATGGTTTCAATGCATACCACAAGTTCCTCTAAACTCAACCAAGGTCAAGAAAAGTGCACGTGTCAAGTTTTGAAAGAAACCCTAACCCTAATGATTAGGTTTAAAGTTCGATTGCCACTGACAATTCGGTGAAGGGTCGAGTCATCATGTGGATGGGGACCAACACCTTTTTCAAATAATAATTGCATTTACCTTATCTAAGGTCTTAACCATGTTATGTGATCAAATAATAAAAAAGGTCCAAAAACCATAATGTATATGCCGCAGACTATGCAAAAGCCGACACCACTATGGGTGTATTGTTAAATAAGAGAAAGGGGCCAAATTATACCATATAGTTTGTGCTATGATCAATAAAAAGAGGCCAATAATTACCTTAAAACTTGCAAGATACCTTAAAATTTGCTAAATACCTCATAAAAGAAGAAGACCTTATTATTGCATGTGCACAAATGGTCCATTGGGGTGTAACTCTTTTGCTAAGTGAAGAATTAAAGGAATTATTTTTGCTTGCACAAGAGTATTTTGCATGTGATCACAAGAAGATAGATTAGAGAAGAATACAGAGATCATGCACTTGCAAAAGAAGACTTGCACATCAAGCAAGGGCTAAAATTAGCTAAAGTATTCACCCAAATTATTTATTGTAATAGAAATAGAGCAGTCAACTGCACTTTGACTAACGTGTATTTTTGTGATGAAAGACTATTATTGCCTCATTATAAATTGCATGATTATTTTATTCCTTTATTTATTCATGATAAAGGCTAAAAATAGCATGCATGGGTGAGTTCAGACTGTAGCTTATTTTTAGGAGTGGTTGGGTGAATAATTTTTCTATATATTGTGCGCATTGGCAAAACACAAAAGAGGAATTTTTGGAGGTAGGAGTGTCTGAAGAATTTTTTTACCATTTTTCCCTTGAATGAGAACTAATTATTGCCTTTCTAATTATTTGCAGTGGTGTGTATCTTTCTATTAGCTCTTGTGAATGTTAATTCCCTGAATTAATTATCTTACCTTGTTACAAATTTGGTGTTTTCTATATAGTCTTAGTGTGCATGTTAGCTTGATGTGTTGTTGTGATTTATCCCTCAACACATAAGTGTTTTCCTTAGGATCAAGCTGAAACCCATTGGTTCATGCTTCTCTAATTTTTTCTCAATATATTGTGCATGTACCCAGTCAAAGCCCTCAATACTTTTCGTGTATCACCCTATTTTAATTTCAATTACAACCATCTTGTTACCCTTAAAACTCTAAAAAAATAAGTTTAGGATAAATCAATAAGGAACCGACCTTGTAATCCTAGAGATTCACCTCAACAATAGGGATACCCAAAGCCCTGAGGTGTTTCCATTGTATCTACAGAAGTGAGGTAAGAGATAACACTACTTCTAGTGACTCCACTAATGATGATGATGTTAAACTCCCTTCCTCATCTGCATGTTCAATCTAATTTCTTGTCTCATTATCTCTATTACTACTTGATTGTGGATTTTCGGGACATTCAAATGACCTATTTAAAAGAAAATTTATTATAATTGAAGCCTACTAGTGAAATCACCTCTTCCTCTTCCAAATCAAACTCTACCTCTGTATGAGTATTCACCTCTAGTATATCCTCATTTGAATGTAATATTTTTTGTGAGTTACTTACTTCTTCCTCATTAGTTTTTTTTATTGTTTTCCTTTATTGGATTTGACCTCTTCCTCTCATTCCTCTTCCTCTACCTCTCAAGTATCTGTGTTTTATTTCTTAACAATTTATCCTCTCGCTTGATATTCCTCTTCCACTGATCTCAAATTGAACAAATTGATTTCATATTGTATATTTAACCTCAAACCATTCACATACCTAGCCAATTCTTTAGCATCATCCTATATGTGACCATATCTCATAGCCAATTTGTAGAATTCATTCGGTATAGTCACCACACTTAGTTCTCTTTGTCTCAAATTTTGCAATTTTTTGAATAAACTAGTTTGGTAATCTGAAGGAATGAACTCACCCTTCAACTTTACCACCATATTGTAAAATTTCTTGATCGTATCCTTACATTTGCTCACTCTTTCCTCTTGCACAAACTCCCACCAAATAACATCATGTCCTCTAATCTTTTTACATGTAAATTTCATCTTCTTATCCTTTGTTATACTCTCAAATTCAAAATACTTATCCATTTTTTCTATCTATTCTATCATCTCTTTTGGATGTAAACTTCCTCCATACTCTGCTTACCCCCATCATTGGCTTAGTACCTACTCCCATGACTGATTTCAATATTCTCACTTACGGTCCTTCTACTTTTGGCTCTATGTTGCTTCAACTTATCTTTCTTTCTCTTCTTCACTGTCTTCATCCAATGTCTTTCCTCTTCTCTGAGAAACTTAAAATGCTCCTAATGTATCATGTATGTTTCTCAACACAACAACCAACTCAAAATCCATAGGTTGCTCCTTATTTCCTCCTTTAACAAATCTTCTTGGTGGCATTTCGATAAACCCTTCACTTACCTAACAAATATCTTCTCTTCATTACTTCTTTCTCTTTCCTATGTATTTATCTTTATCAATTTATTCTTGTTCTCATATTTGATACCAAATTATGTAGAGCATACAACACTTCTACACACTCAACCAAGTTAGTTTGATTCAACAAAAATCAATCAATTATTCTAGCTTGCTAATTGCTTGTTTTTCCCAACTCAAGAAACCTCCAAATCTTGCATTTTTGACATCAAATACTCAAATGGATTAATGAAAACATTACAACACACTCACTAGCCTCTAATCATGCCTATTCAATCATCAAATGGATTGAAATCACTAGATTTAGATTTTTGTCCTCATTTAGCTAAAACTTCCAATTAGGCTTCTTGAGAACAAAGAGGTTGGTGAGTTTGAATTTGGAACAATCTACAACTACCTTGGAAGAATTATTAATTATTTTGGATACCCTTTATCAAGTTCCATGTGTGTACTAAATTATTTGGTTCAACTCCTAATACAAGCGTCTTTTTCTTCACCACCTTCCTTCTAAGCTTGACCTCCTCTACTAGCCCTTCCTCAAGGCAAGTGTATCTTGTGTTTTAATGACTCAATTCACAAATAAATTATCTTTTTAGATACCCATTTGGACAAAAAAATTATATGAAAGGTTTCACAATCATATTCTTTGTAAAGAATTCTTCAAAATCACAAATCTGATTTCATAGTAGGTCTCTAAATAGTGTTATAATACTTTATGAGGACTTTCACCTTTTTCTCTTAAAACCAATTCAATGCAAAATTCCTCATGAATTTGTATGAAGATAAGGTCATCATTGTTTCTTGAGATTTTTAGCTTTTTATAACACTAGTATGGTCTTCAAATTACTTGGTTGCATCAAACCCTACTAGAGTTTCATAGTGGACCCGATAGAGAAGATTTCCTCTCAATTTACTCCTCTCGAGTTTTCAAGGTCTAAAACCACTTTCTTGGTCTGTACCAATTTCACTAAGCCTTTAATCTTAGCAATATATTATAATGAACCACAAAAACAAGTGCATGCACTAACGGTTACCCTACACTGCTGTCTTTGGAAAACATGGGGTTCCAAGGTTTTCCACATTGACACAACTTAGTTATAGGTTCCTTTTCCTTCCTGTTAAGGTTCTCTAAAGGTTGTTAAACCTTGAGAGGCATCACATAATCCTTCATATCCACTAATTTCAAGCATCTCCCTATAAACATTTGTTTAACCCTCCCTTGTCTTGATTGTATAATGATGAATACCATGCTCTAAGCTAGCTAAGTTTGTTGTCAACAAACAAACCACATAATAGTTATGAACCTTCCTTCAAAGCTAAAAAATGAGATGATAGAACACATACCAATCATGAAATTTTAAGAAGGCAATCACTCACACTGTTTCATCCTTTTCTTGATAGTTCATATACCACATTCCATGTTACAGATATGCATACATTCAATTAACACCAAAAACCTTTCTTGGATATCCAATATTACTTTAGCTCAATTGATCAATGTAGGAAACAATTACAAAATGATCTTTTTATACCTCTTGCTTGAGTTCCTCCTCATAACCACCCATTTAGATAATTGGAAAAGGTCAGATGGAGGTTGCATACTTGCAAAAGGAGCTTAAACAAGGTTTATGATTTACAATGACCACACCTAAACCTCAAGAAGGAACTCCAAAGACTCAAAAAGGTCTACATCAACCTAAAACATGCAAGAAACACTTCTATAACCCCTACACCTAACTAGAAATCCAAAATTGGCTCAATAGATATTTAAAAATTCAAATTTGCAAAAATGGAGGGAAATTCTATAATTAGAAAATTTTACCTCTAGAGCACAAGAATACAACTTGAATGACTCCAAAGACACCTTTATAGACTTAACTAGCCAAAATTTATCCTAACATTCCTATGTTGGCCCTTGGAGTGATGCTCTGCATCATTTTCCTACAAGCATAGTTAATTACATTTACTCACTCATTACTTGTTTACCTATGGTATTAGTGAAGTTATGAATAGTTGTCTTTGATTTGAGATTTGATATTTCACAGGGCCTTCTCCAATGCTGTTTTTTGATATAATATTTTCTTGCAATGTATGTGTGTCTTCAATTTTGTGTCTGTATTGGAAAATTCTCCCAATCCACTTTTACTATGATCACCAATGCTTGAGAAGTGGTAGCTTGTACACTCATATGAGAAGTATGGGGGTATGCAATTCAAATATGAGATGAATGAGGACTAGATTTTTATTTCATGTTTAAATAGTTTATTGTGAAACCCAACAATATTTTTGCATGTCCCTTTCACAATTCCTTCAATGGATGGTTATTATGAACTTGAGGCTCTGACATTAGCAACACTTACTAAAAGTAGTTTTGTAGTGTTTGATTACACATGGAGAGTTATTTTGGTTTGTGAAAATGCCCCCATTTTGTTCTCCTAATTTATTGTCTTCTATGCTTTTGCTCTTTATTTTGATGGTGTTTGTTATATGATCATTTGAGCTTATACCTCTACTTTTACAATTACTTCCATTATGCATTGCGCATCCTCGACCTTTTTCCTTGATCCTCGTTATCCTTTGTATCCTTTTATTATTTTATCGTCTTCTTCCTTATTCATGCTCTCTTCCTCTTTCTTCTTGTCTTCTTCCATTTTATTGGCCTCTTCTTATTTCTTTACTTTCTCTTATTCTTATGCCTTGGCCTTAGCATTTACTTATTATTTCTCTTACTACTCTTTCTACCTTATGGTACTCTTCCTCATGGATCCTCTTTTTCTATGGATTTTGAGCTTTGATGTGCGAAATTTCCTGTCTTTGTTGTTATACCTCCTTCTCCTTCTTCTTTTCTTATTCCTTTTGTTTTTTTTTTTGCATCCTCCTCGATATATTATTCTTTATTTTTGTGTTTTTCTTCCTAGTATTGTTATTTTCTAATGCTTTTTGATTGCACAAGAGCTACACTCTACTATGGAATTGTTTGCATGGTAAAATTTGTGACCACTAGGTCTACTTGCATAGGTTCTAATTTTTTTCCTCTTGTGTGACTTGCTTTGGAGTAATAATTAGATCTTATGGAAATGGAGGAGGATAAGGTATACTCTCTTATGGCTCCACGATATCTTTTGATACTATCCATGTTATTATTTTATGCGCCTTGAATTTATCCCTCTTATGTGTACATTCTACTCTTTCTTTCTAATTGTTACACAACTTCTTGGTGAGCTATCTCCTCCTATGTGAGTGAATCCCTTCTACATGTGCTAACTCACCAACATGGAATTTTTCCTCTCATTGTGATGGTTATCTACACACTAACGTGTTTGGGATGGTTTTTGTCTTGCACTTCTTGCGGGGTGTCACCAAGATTTATTCCTCAAGGTCTTACACATTGTCTACTTGCAATAATGGTTTAACCTTAGGGTTGACTCTCACATATTTGAGTCCTTGGATTATATTTTTCATTATTTATTCCTATGGAATCCTCACGACTTATGTTGATGATGAGAGAGCATGGTTTTATTGTAAGTTTCACTAGATTTGTAAGCTTTACTTTTGGATTCATAGCTTTCACTCTTTACAATACTTTCCATGTGACCCTCTGTATCTCTTGTAGATTGAGAAACAGGACTAAGCCTGTGTTATTTTATTAATCTCAATCAAGTAAAAAGATATCTGAGAGGATGGGCTGCAATATTTATAGATATTGCTGCCAAATACATCCGGAAAAATGAGTTGCAGTGTCTTGACCAAAAACCAGAATAAACAAGCTTCCAAATCACCCGGGAAGCAACAATTACATAAAAACAAATATATTGTTTAAAACAATATAACAATGTGCATACAGACAAATATGGTTGATTAACCATGTAACAATATAACCATTTATTATTTAATTAATGAAATTAAATAATTATTAAACTATGCATAATTAAATACTAGGATAATAAATTTTATCCTAACATTCCCCCCCTTAATTGTGCATTGTCTGAAGAGATGAGGAGAGAAATGCTCTGAACAACTCGAACTTGTCACGTGCAAGTGACTTTGTGAAAATATCTACTCGTTGTTCAACTGTTGGACAAAATTGAAGCTGGATGTTGTGCTTCAACACATGTTCGCGTATGAAATGAACCTGAACCTCAATGTGCTTTGTTCTCTCGTGAAAAACTGGATTGCGAACAAGTTTGAGAACACCTTCATTGTCAACATACATGGTAGTCGGTTTGTCCTGTGGTATTCCAAGTCCTTCCGGTATGCGGCGTAGCCAAATCGCTTCACAGATGCTTCTCTCGAACGATACTCGGCTTGTGGAAGAAGAGCGAGAAACAAAGTGTTGTTTCTTACTTCGCCATGATATTGGTCAGATCCCATAAAGAATACAAATCCAGTGGATTTTCTATCATCAATGTTACTGCATGATCGAATCCGAATATCCGATCAAGAAGAAGTTTTCGTTCTTCTTGTATTCTAGACCAAGATCCACCGATCCTTTGAGATATCTTAAAATGCGCTTCTTTGCTTTCCAATGACAAATTTTGGGTTCTGCATGAACTGGATAGATAGCTTACTACAAAGTGATATCTGGTCTAGTGTAGGTCGGGTAAATGAGACTCCCAATCATTTGCCGATAGAGAGTGGCACTTACCTCGGGAGATGGATCACGAGCGAGATAAGCTGTAATCTGTTCTCCATAGGTGTATGTGATTGTGTGTGCAATCCATCATCCTAAACTTCTCGATCGTTGTCTTGGTATATTTCATCGAGAAACAAAGATGTGATTCTCTTTCTGTCATACTTCAGTCCAAGACAGTAGTGCATAAGCCCGAGATCTCTGTCATGTCGAATGATCGCTTAAGATCTTTCTTCATTTCATCAATCATCTTCTTCACTGAAGCGCCGGTTGATGACTAGATCATCGACATAAACTACAACAATCACCATCTCCCCCTTGCTTTTTGAGGTAGAGATTGAGATCGTATGGATTTGACGAATCCATGTTGTGCTTGAGATGCTCATCAATCTTGATGTACCATGCCGGGGTGCTGTTTGAGGCCATACGAGAGATTTCTGAGTCTGCATACCTTTTCTTCTTGACCAGGTACAACATATATCCCTCGGGTTGAGTCATGTAGACTTCTTCTTGTAAATCTCCATTCAGGAAGGCACTTTTTACGTCCATCGATGGACTTTCCAACCAAATAGTGCATTGTAGAGCAAAGATCATTCTGATCGTTTTGATCTTAGTGTGGGAGCAAATGTCTCCTCATAAGTCGATGCCTTCTTTTGCATCACCCCTTTCTTACTAGTCTTGCTTTGCACTTGTTCACTTTGTCCCATCTGCTTTGTACTTAGTTTTGAATATCCATCTGCATCCAATGGGTTTCTTCCACTGGTGGAAGATCAAACAAGTGCCAAGTGTTATTCCTTCATCACTGATTGATATTCGAGAATCCATGGCATCTTTCCAAGCTTTTGATTGTAGGGCTTCTGGATGTAGAGGGCTCGTCGATTCAATGACTCTACTCATCAAAGCAAAGTTAACTTCTTCTCTTGCTTTCTTTGCGAGTCCATGGTCCGAGGGTGGATGTATCGGTGGAACATCCAATCTTGCATCTCGTAATGTGCTTGTACACCATTTAGGCATATGTTGAAAGCTGTTCCCATGGGTTGTGGTTCTATCGATCAACACCATCATCCCCATCATCACTTTCATCTTCGAGGGAACATTAGTTTGAGTTTTACAACTAGTGAAAAATCTACATCTTGCGAGTCCGGAGGAGGAGTCTCTGCTTCCTTCTTCTCGAAAAACTCAACATCTTTGCTTGTGTAGACTTTTCTGGTCTTAGGATCCATCAGTCTGTACCCAAGAGTCTCTTCACTGTATCCAATGAAGATGAGATTTTGTGACTTCATGTCCAATTTCTTTCTGTTCTATTTGGGTATGTGCATGCTGGCTTTGCACACGAATACTCTGAGGTGTGCAATGGATGGTTTCCTTTTTGACCATGCTTATTGTGGTGTAATTCCATCAAGAGTAGTTGTGGGCGCTCATTTAACAAATACTGCTTTTTTTTTTTTTATGCCCAAAATGTCTTTGCAAGGTCGGAATCATCAATCATGCATCGCACCATTTCCATGATAGTACGATTTCTTCTCTCGAACAACACCATTTCTTTGCGGTGTGTGTGGAGGAGGCATTTGTCGGCGAATCCGTGAGTTTGTAGTAGTCTCTGAACTCATCACTTGGTGAATTCCCCCTTGATACGGCGGAGAGTTACGATGTGACGGACCAGTTTCTTTCTCAACTTGCCACTTTGAACTTTTGAACGTTTCAAAGGCCTCACTTTTATTGCGAAGACAAAAAATCCACATTTTTCGTGAATATCGTCAACACAGAGCATGAATCTTTGGAACCCTGAATGACTTGGCTACATTGGACCCACGGTCGGTATGAACCGAGTCAAGTTTACCATGAGCTCGAAAAGTACTTGTTTGGAATGAAACTCTGTGTTGTTTTCCTTAGCGGTGAGGACACTTGTCTCTGTATCCTTTGAAGAGATGGTAGCCCATGTACCATATTACACCGTGCGAAGTGTTCGAGATATTTGAAACTTACATGACCAAATCTCCGATGCCACTGGTAAATGAGGTGGAGTTTTTAGCCACAAGTGCTTGATCATTTTGTGAATGAAATCAAGTTGAAACATTCGTCCCACATTTGAGGCTTTGCAATTATTTTCGAGCCTCTGGATTTATCTCGAATCAAACACATTTTCTTGCGGATTGACTATCAAAGTCAATTTTTAGGTTGTGATCTAGGAGTTGGTGTGAAAAGAAGATTCTTTGTCGACCGAGGGGACATATAGAACATCGATAGTCTGCATTTTCGTGAACCAAGGGTAGAGAAATGTTTCCAATCCTGGAACATAGTGTATATGAAGAATCATCTCCCAACGAAACATGATTTTTTTGATGGCGTGTCCCTCATTGAAATAAACCCAGTCTGTGTGGCTGGTCATGTGTCGAAAGTGGCTCCGAATCAACATACCGGACGTCACTAGATGATGTGGATGGTTCACTTGATCGAGTGTTAGTGAACAAGAAGTCTTCATTGTCTAACTGATCTTGTTGCTCAACAATATTACCTTCTTTGGTGGGGTCTTCTTCAGTTCCCCTTTTTAATGCCCGTGATAATTGTTTGAATGTCCCTTGTAAGTTTGTTGTTGTTGTGGTCAATTGCTTGATGAACCTTTCTTATATGTGTTAAACCAACATTCTTGCAAGTCATGTCCTCTTTTGCAAATTGGACATCACTTCTTTTGTTGATTGTCCCCATGATATCGATTACGATGTGGGGACTTTTTGATAGGATTTAGGTTTTCCTTTACCTTTTCCTTTCCATTTTGATGTGAAGACGATTGCTCTGCTCCTCTTCATCATCCTTGTTGTGCATTGCTTCCTCTTGTTGCGGTAAGTTTACTAGCTTGTCAAAACTAATTGTTGTATCGACAAGTTTAGAGTTTGTGACAAAAATGCGGTAAGAAGAGGGAGAGCTCTCGGAACAATGGGAACGAGAGATTCATCTTTGACCTCTTCTCCTAGGGCTAGAAGTGAAGCCCTCAACTCTGCAACTCTTCTTAGGAAGGCTTGATTTTCTCATTTGTTTGAATTTCAATGTATATAATCGACTCTGCAAATTGAGTATGACATTCTTATTCTTGGTCTCATATATTGTGCTCAACTTATCCCAAGCTTCTTTTGCTTTGATGTGGCATCTCGAATGTGGGCTTGCACATCGTCGGACACTCCAAACAAATGATGAGTTTTGCTTTACGATCTGCTCTATCAAATTGTCGTTGTTGTGTTGCATCCGTTGGTGATCTGGTTAGAGTACCAGTCATAACAGGCCAAATTTCTTCAAACTCAAGTTGTGTTTTTATTTTTGTCTTCCAAGCAGCATAGTTGCTTCCTCTGAGCAATTGTGAATCCGGAAGAAAAATTTTGGGGGCATTGGTGCCCATTTTGCAGAGATCACTGACAGGGTTTGGCTCTTATCACTCCAGGTATAAGGTCTCCCAATCTATATACCGTCAGTTCGATATACCGAACCTTTCTATATACGCGCCCTTCCGATATACCCGTCGGTACATGGAAGAAGCTCGCCCTTTCTATATACCCGTGAGTGCGTGAAAGGCGTTAACGTACGTGAAAGAATTCGATCACGTGGTACCAAGATGATCTTGATGGGGTGCATGCGATTATTGACACGGCTCAAAGAAATATCCTCATACGCGCGCGTAACTTATTTATATACTCGAATAATTTCTCGGTCTGGATTTATGTCTTGTAATCGTTCATGAGATGGATGGGATGGTTCATAGTGTGTGCTTTGTGACCTTATTACTCCTCGTCGATTTATAGGACGATGCCCAGACGATGCGTTGTTGCAGCTATATTAGGCGTTAAGTGCGGTAGTAGTCGCGGCGACTTTACCCGTAAGCGCTTCCGGAGAGGCTTTGTATATATCCGAGAAGCTGCGAATGAGATCTATGATCTCGTGTAGTGTTCTGAGAACCAATTTCTTGTTTTTATTACAATTACGCCTAGTTTACGAGTAGTTACAAAGTTTTGCAAAGTTACTATGGCAACTGCAAATTAGTACAATATACGTACAATTTGAATGACAGTAAAGGAAAAATTTCAGTTTCGGGGTCTGGTGACCTCCACAAACCAAAATGCTAAAAATTGCAAAAAAATAGCTGAAAATGCAATTTTTAGGTGGGTTTCCTTTGCAAAAAATGTCTGGAATGAGAAAACAGACCAGATAGGAGAAATTTTTTTTTTACCCTAAGTGAGGGATTTCTCCGCTAAATTTAGTTAGTCTGTAACTAAATTCAAAAAAGCCTGCTAAATTTAGCAGTTCACGAAAAAATCCGCCAGATGCAAAAGGAGAGTTTTTGAGTGTTTTTGGTGGGATTTGATCCTCAAACCTCTCACTCCCAAGGCACATGCACTAACCAACTTGCCCACTTGGGGCGCTTGGACTATGAAAGGAAGAAATTTGTATTTATTGACAAATAAATTGACTTACCTCTTGGAAAATGAATGCCACGTGGCGCATGCTGGTGAAGAGGCGTTTTTAGGGTTGTCTTTGCCTAAAAACAGATCTGAAGCTTTTCTTTTCACCTCCACGCCTTTGTATTCTCCTATGGCCGCGTTTTTTCCTTTCCACGCATTTGCAATTGATACGAGGCCACGTTTTTTGTATGTGGCGCTGTTTTTTTTTCCTTGTGGGCCACGTTTTTTGGCTTGGCCGCGTTTTTTCTTCCTTTCTTTGATTCTTCTTTGATCTTTGCTCAATGTATGATGCAGGTCGCTTTTTTTTTAGTTTGGGCGCATTTTTTTGTCTTGCCACGCACTTTTTGGGATAAGATACCCGAGATTGGCGCTTTTCTACTTGCTTGGCTGCGTATTTTGTGTTTATTGCTTGCTGTTTGCTTGTATTTCCTTGTGCAGGTCGCTGGGGGCAGCAAATGGCGCGGGCGAGAGGAGAAGGGCGAGTTTTTGCTAAAAAAAAAAATGTTTTTCCTTGTGCAGGCCGCGCATGGGCGCATATACTAAGAAAAAAACGTTTTTATCTCCTTTGTGCAGGCGTAGGAGGACAGGGCACTGACAAATGAAGTCGTTTTTGCTCACATTCTTTATGCAGGCCGCTTTTCCTCTTCTTTGGCCGCCTATTCTCCTTTTCCACTGTATATTTTGTGCAGGTCCAGCGTGGGCGCCTCCTTCTTCTTTTTTATTCTTTGTTCTGTTTGATTCTTGATCACTGCAGGTACATATACAGACCTCCAAAACAAGCCAAGCAAATTCCAAATACAGTAAAACAAAACCCTTATTGGGAATTTTTTTTTATTATTATCAATACCTGGAGCAATTTTTGCTTGGTGTTGAGTGGTCAAAAAAAAATTTTTCGTTCCAAACACATTAGAACAAACAGGGGATGTGGAAAGGCAGAGATGAGGCTGGGAGGTTGCAGGAGGCTGCACAGGCTCTCTATTGCTGCATACTCTTCTCCAATCTTCTCTCTCTCTGCTGCTCTCTCTTCCACACCTTCACAGGGCCAGAATTTCGCTCTGGTACCAAATGTAGATTGAGAAACAGGGACGGAAGCCTGTGTTATTTTATTAATCTCAATCAAGTAAAAAAGTACAGAGGATGGGCTGCAATATTTATAGATATTGCACAGCCAAATACATCCGGGAAAATGAGTTGCACAGGTGCAACCAAAAACCAGAATAAACAAGCTTCCAAATCACCCGGGAAGCAACAATTACATAAAAACAAATATATTGTTTAAAACAATATAACAATGTGCATACAGACAAATATGGTTGATTAACCATGTAACAATATAACCATTTATTATTTAATTAATGAAATTAAATAATTATTAAACTATGCATAATTAAATACTAGGATAATAAATTTTATCCTAACATCTCTCTCTAACCATGTCTTCTAGTTCCATTGTGTGCACTTTATTTCTTGTGACTTTCGACTTATAAAAATCTATGTTAGAGAACCAAACATATAGTCTTGTGTTTAATTCAACTTATGGTTGGGTCTTTACAAATTGTATAGAGGCCTTTTACTTTATTTTTCCTACCTTCTTGTTTGTGCTTCCATTTTTCAGGTTGAGCTTCAACCTCTAGTTGTGTAGTTCCTTTAGCTCATAGGCCTCCCACCGTAAATTATTTTTTAATTTTGGTGTGCAATACCTTTATATTGGTGAAAATAATACCATGCTTCTTGTTGAGCTCTACTTGTACTATACTTATGTTAATGAAAGATGGGAGTGTGTTTTGGGTATTGGTGTGTGCTCCTTTAGATCACAATGTGACCCCATTATGCAATAAAGCCATATTGTTTATGCATCCACTTACTTTGGTATGTAGGGGTTTACACTCAAGTATATCCCTTATTATATTGAGCCACTCTCTCATACTTTGCATGCCTTTGTATTTTTATTTGGCTTGGATGGAATGAATTATATAAATTGATCATGCAAATAATAAACATCTTCAACTTCAATATTGCCCTATAGGGTGCACTAATATGTATAATAGAGTAATATGACCAACCGTTGATATATACATACCTTACACATAATTTTAGTGACCTTCTGTTTATTATTTTTGAGTTCATATGTTGGAAATTTGGGCCATTTGAACTCATCTCCTTCCACATTCTTGTGATAACATTCATTACATTTAGGGATTTTCTCTTGATTCCTTATGTAGCCTTCCCAATATCGTTTGGCTATAATTTTTGCTAAAATGTGCACTGTGTATTTCACAATGGGTTCCAACAAGATTTGTCTTCCCTTACACAGATGACCATAGATGGTTGTATTTTACTATTTCATCGATGTTATAGTGCTTTGTATACAATCATAGATATGCCTTTGTTTGGAAAGTCAATGGCTCAAGCGATTATGGCTATATTGAAGGGGTACATCCTACAAATTGAACCAAATGACACCATTATAATACTAAATCATGTTTCTTTTCATGATTACGGGGTGATCTCACATATATGGTAGTTTGGAGATCCTATTAGTAATTTTTCGTTACACTTTGGATCCTTTACTATGAAATTCCCTTCTGTGGGTTTGGTAGATTGTTGTGCTCTTTATGCCCCAAGTTTTTAATGCTCTTGTTATTAGGTTATGATGTGGTGGGTCTCTCCACTTTGTTTGTCTCAACATTTCAAAATTCTCACTTATTCCTTCTTTGAATTAGTTAAAGGAAGGAATGTGATGCCTTGTTCTTCCATCATGCCTTTGACCTTAGTTCGATGGGTGGGATGAATGAATATGTCATTTCTATTATTGTTTTGTCTTCACAAACTTGATCCCTAACTTTTCAAATATTTGAAATTTCAAAATATATTACTTCGTGGTTGTATCCTCTAAATTCAAAATTAGTAAATACATTTAGAATTTTATTTAGTCTATCTCCAATTTATATATCTTCCTAGTGAAATTTGGCTATTTATAGGTAGTATATCCCTTGATCTACCATTGTAATTACTTTTTTTCGATGGAGATTTAGCATGATGTCTCACCAACTTGTCTCTTTAGTTTAATTGTAAAAATTGGTAGCTTTGTGTGTCGGTCATACCAATCAATAAGTTGGTAAATTTCCATGGTTTCAAAAATTTTAATTTTCTTTTTGTCTCATCTACTTTCTTATTTCTTGTGTGGGTTTCCCAAACTTATTTATTTTCTACACTTTTTTTTTCACTTTAGTTCCCACATTATCATTTTTGTCCATTTGAAAGGTGATCTTTGAAATTGTGATTAATTTACACACGCTCAACAAAAAATGATCAAATATACAAACTTCTATTAACCAAACTTGCATAAATTTTACAAAGTCCTACTCTAAATCATGTGATAAAGGAATTTATTGTTTCTTTCATGTCGTTGCACAATTATCCATTGTATAATTGTTTTAACCTACATCCACTCTATTAGGTATCACATTCCATTATAGATGCCACAATACAATTGTGCCTTGTTTTTTGATGTGGTGAATTATATAAGGGCTATTCTATAGAATGCACAATGTACCCATGCGTGCTTTAAATCTGATTTCATACACCAATATTATCTACCCGGTTGAAATTATTCATACCATGCATTCTAACTCTATTTATGTTTCTCTTAATTCCATTATATAGTTTCTTGTATTATTCCATTTTTCCCAATCCAAAGTTTATTTTCAATGGAATCATTATCTCCTAACCTTGTAATTATTACAATGTGGAGACTTAATATAAAATATTACATTAGAATTATTGCTTCTTTTTGTAAACCAATTGGAGTGGTGGTTATCTTATACTATGTTTGTAGTATTTTATGTATGCCCAAAGTAATGCAAGTATTCTATCTTCCCAATCATCTCTTTGAACATTACAAATATTTTTAAAATTCTTTCCAAGATTTTTTTAGTGGCGTGTAATCATTAACTCTTATGTCAATATTTTGATTGTGTTGTTTAATAAATGTGTTCCATTGTCATTAAATTCTACAAGTATCTATACTTGACTATGATGTTTTCATATATGAACTTAGCTATGTCCCTCACTACGTAATTCGGTGTAGTTGTGGATTTGACCTAGTTTATGAAATAATTAGTTTTCATGATGATATACCTATCTCTGGACCTTCTAAATGGTGGATGAATCGATCCAATGAAATATGTCCCCCATTGTTTAAAGGGTTGCATGTCAAAGACCATATTGAGTGTAATTTCACACTTTTAATTGGTTCTCCATGTGCTCTAACAAATATCATAATGCTTCATAATGTGGTGTTCATTTTGAAACAAATTTAACTCCTAGATTCCACTACGCAAGATCTTTTATATAGTTAATTCACCTACAAAATGTCCTCCTACTATTCCTGCATGTGCCTTATGTAATATTGATTCCCTTTTATGTGCTAATGTGACTTTGTGCAATACTTCATCCTTCCCCAATTTATACAAAAATACATTTATAATTGTGTATGGAAATGCTTTATTGACAAACATCTTCTTCTCCTTTTTCGAATAGTGATCTTGTAAAATTCCCTACTAAAGGAATTACACAATCTCCTAAATTTTCTCTAGGATTGTGCTAATCCTAAATAAGTGTTTTTTTGTTCATATTTATCCAATTCTTGAGGTTCTTCCCCTATGTTCATATAGCTCAAGTGGTTTGGTCCTACATGTTCTCCTCCCATCTTAACATTTATCTTAAATCTATATTCTTGAAATAACATAAGCCATCTTGATATTTTTTCTCCTATAAATGTCTTATTTACTAGATAGTGCAATGCGTGATGATCCATGAAGAATTCAAGTATTGTTTCCAAAATATATTCCCTAAGTTTATGAAGTGTGAAGACCATGGATAAAGCCTCCCATTTTGTAGTCATAAAGTTTTTATCTCGTAGGTGATAATTTTTGTCTTGAAAAATGGATAGCATGATAAATTCCTCCTTCTCCAAATTACACAAGGAATTATCAACTTGCACTTCATGAAGCGTCAAAATGTACATGAAAAATTTTGGTCCAATTTGAAAAAATAGTATTGGAACACCGAATATTTTTTTCTCCAATTGTGTGAATGCATTTTGACACCTTGTGGTCCATTAAAATTTTCCCCCTTTCAATAATAGTTGTTCAATTGGTTGCACAATGATAACATATCCCCTTATGAATTTTCTATAGTACCCAATATGTTTAATAAAAGTGTGGATCTATGAGGGGTTTATAGGAGGTTAATGACCAATTATAACTCTAAATTTACTTGATCTACTAGAATTCATTATTTGCAAATGTGGCCAAGTAACACTCCAAAAGGTGTACAAATAAATCATTTATTCAAATTCAATATAATAAGTATTTCCCTACAACGTTTTAATATTAGACGTACTTTAGAGATGTGCTCTTTGAATAGAGATAAAACTACCCAAAAACCAAATAAACTTCCATGAAGTCATGTATGATATCTTTAAACGCGTAGTGATAATAGCTTTGGAAAATATTGTGGGTACATTATGTAATCCAAAATGAATTACCTAGTATGTAAAACTTCCCCATTCGATTGTAAAATTATTTTTGGACTGATCTCATTGCACAATTGGAATTTGGTGATGGCCACTAAATATTTCTACAAATGAATATACCTCATTTCTTTCTAAATTTCATTAGTAAATTGTGTTGGAAATGGATTATTAACACACACATAATTCGAGATCTATAATCACTATTGGTGATCAAAATTGTACCCTGCTCTAAATCATGGAAGATTTCAAATTTTGAGGCAACATGAGACTATCTCCAAGAGTGGACTTATGGCTTGAGACATACCTTTGGAGACATCCAGATTCCTCTGTTCATGCATTGGGAAAACTCACATAACACAACCTACACTAATGTTAAAACTAATCCTACAACTAATATTACACTAACATCTCAAAGGGATTGGGGAGAGAGATGAAATAAATATAAAAACTAATCTAAAAGGGGTAGTGATATCACTAGAAATAAAGTGGAACTACTTCTACTCCCGGTTACACACATATGTAAGTTTGCAGAGAGGAAGATCATTGAGATGCATGCAATTTTAGTGTAAGCGGGTAAAAAATACAAAGCATGCAAGAGGGCAAAGATATTCATGTAAAATATAGAGTATTTAAAGGAAAGAGAGAAATCATACTTACATTAATAAATCCTTTACATTTTACATGTAGAGTGGAGGTGAGAAAATATCCTTTTACGAGTTACATAGGTCGATTGCATAATATTTTGAGTTTTAAAAAGAAGAGCTCGAAAATTGCTAAAGAATAAAATGGGAGAAGAACCCTTACAATATGTGCAAAAACTTACATTTATACCATTAATGGAATGGAGAAGAGAAATAGAAGAAAGGAATGCTATGCTAGAGTACGATTCTCCTTAAATCGTGTTGGAAAAACATGTGCCTTGTGATTCTTCACATATATTTAACTTGTAGTACAGACATGGTGCCATTAGAGAAGATCCAACAACCACAACATGGTACTTTGATTCTATCGCACACCATCAAACCATGCAAAAATATGCCATACTTCATTAAATTTTGGTGGTTTGGTGGTTGGTCCTCTAGTTCAAAAATAGGCATTACTTCGAGACCTTCCACGGAAGTCTAATATTTAGATGACTTCCTAAGGATTCAATGCAACTTTCCATCTTTCTTGAATGATGAGTAAAGCCTCCTTTTTTGGTGGTGTTTGAGTGTTTATACACTTTACCATCATATGTTTCAATGTTTTGGAGGTATTTATCTCTTTTCACACATCACCATGACTGTAGCTAAGTTCCTTTTTTTTCTGTAGTATTGACAACCCATGGAACACTATGATTCACAGAACCCACATAACATTGGGATAGTGTTTCATAGTTTTGACCTTAGTATTTTCAACTTTTATTTTCTTACCGTGTGGATCTAGTTTTGACCTTAGTATTTCAACTTTTATTTTCTTCTTTGTGTGGATCTTCAAGCTGCATGCACTATAACTTCTAACTTTGTAGCTTTATATTTAGTTCCACAAAATTGAAAAACTCTATAGAATTCTACGTATTTTGAGTCCATGTAATATTGTGTTTCCATGCTGTGAAGCTCTAATTAATTTCTCACTTCCTTCAATCCATGGATTCGTCCTTAGCCAATTTATAATTTCCACGTATGTTATCCAATGGTGCTCTTACTTACCTTTGAACCGAGGGTACTAAATTATTTAGTGCCGCAAAGGTATAACAGAATCCACGATGCACTAAATTTACTAGAATATTCCTAATTCAAGCACTCATTTTAGTGTTTTGTGGGTTAGGAAAACCTGTGGGACACTACATCTCCCGCATTATGTGGTACACTAAATTATTGTTTCACATCCTTCCGGGTAAAAGTGGATAAGTTCCAGGACATAAATGAGTTATTCAAAATTGAATGGGGTGTAATTTTGGACAAAATTTTGGCAATCTCTAGGGGACATCTTCTTTCTAGATGATAAATACTAGTAACCTTGAAGCATCCATTGGGCATGGAGTTAAGCATAATCTTGAAAACTGATCTAAATTTTAATAAACTTATCTTTTGGATCCATAAGAACTTAGAAATGATTTGGAACTTCTTGAAGTTGATTGTTTGGAGATGAAGAATACTAAAAATTCTCCAACCATCTAATTATTACATGGAACATGCTTTGAAATGACCTGTGAATGACTTTAAGGGGCTTCAAAACCTATGTACAAAAGGGAATATCATACATGTTTCAAGCAAAACATGTAGAGAGTACATACACACTTATTACAAATAAATATGATCACCACAAAGACCTGAAGAAAACACACTCAATCAGTGATCAACACACAATAAAAGGAGGTGACCTACAACAATATACAAAAAATAAGTATTTACATGATGCGATGAAACAATCTAATGGGAATTTTTGAGATAAATATCGTTGATTAGGATTTGTAATGTTTATCCATCAATCTTGGACAACTCGAAAGAGTTATCCTTTTTATAGGTGGTGATTATGTATGGACCACTCCAAAGTGATCAATCTTGTAATGCTACCCTGGATTATCTCTTTTCACATCCCACTTGAGAACTATGTCACTTAATTTGAAATCTCGCGGTTTAGTTTTCTTGTCAAACCACTATTTGGTTGTCCTCTAATGTTCTTATAGCCTAATCATGGTAGATTGTATCAGTTCTTCAAGTTCAATTAGTTCCACCATTCTAATTTATCTTTAATCTTTACCCTCAAATTCAAACTGTTGATCCATCTCCCATGAAGGTAACTTGAGTGAAAATGGGAACCTATCTTGTCTTCCATAGACAAGTTTATAAGTATTCTAATTTCTAATTTCCATTTTTGATGTGATTCTTTCATCCTAGAGAGAAGTACTCACCTTTGTATGTCATTTTCTTTGATTTATTTCCATAATACTTTTCATGATCCTGATCAGGTTCATATTGGTTGATTTCTCCAAACCATTACCTTGTAGGTAGTACTTGGATGAAGTCTTAAAATAAATTCCATGTTTGAGAGACCAATCAAAAACTTTAGAACCCAAGAATGCCTTAAAATTATCATAAATGATGGTTTAGGGAACCCCAAACCTTGTTACAATATCTTCTAGGAAATCAAGGATGACTGATTCAATATCCTCCTTGAGCGGTATGGCTTTTGTCCACCTGGTAAAGTAGTAGGTTGTTGTCAATACCCATTTGTGACCCACACTGATGGAGGATTAATCATACCTATAAAATAAATTCCCCATTGAGAAAAAGGTTCGTTTGTGAGCAGGATGAAGGAGAAGGGACACCATATTTTTGTTACCAATGAAGAAGGCAAGCTCTTTACTCTTCTCGACCTATTGATGCACATTCACAAACAATGTAGGCCATAAGTATCTTGTTCTAATAATTTTCATTTCTATAGCCTTCATTTGAGAAATTTATTCTAGAGAAACCATCATAGAAATCCACGAAGACTTTATGTATCTATTCTCCATCAATATACCTTAGTAGGACATCATCTTGATTTCTTTTGAAGATAATCATGTCAATTAATATATACAAAACTAATTGTAACCACAAGTAACTTCTCTTAGATTAACTCAAATCGGGAGGGTAACAATCAATTGGTATAAATGTTTCCATGTTGTTGATCCAATTTGTTGCATCTAGGTCGAGTTCCTTTGGCTCACAAAAAAATCTGTATTGCATGGAAGTTTAATGTTTTTCAGCTCTTTTGCGTTATGCAAATCCCCATTATTCTACAAATTTGTAGCACTCCACATATTTTTCTGTTGATGACCTCCCAATTCCTATGGATCCTCAAGATCTTGTCCTTGCTCTTCCTCCACCAAGAAAGAAGCTTATTTATTATCCTAAACATTGAAGGCAAGGTGCTCACATAGTGTTCTACCTTTGACCAAATTTGTGGCATTTATGGTCACGTAAAACACTATGATTTTGGTCACCCATCTGGATATATTCTCTCTAATTTTCCCCCATGATGAAATATCTCACTTTGGGGTGTGAGACTAAAATTTTATGTGGTTGGTGGCTAACATAGGCTTGAATTTTTAGAGCCCGTAAGATGGCGAAAAATTTCCTTTCTAAATGACTATACCCAAGCTTGAAATGTTTTAGTGGTTGGATGAAAAAGGCCAAAAATGATTCAAGTATTCATTTTTTCTAAGTTAGAACTACGGTTTATACAAAGATCAACACCATAATCATAAAGGATAAAGTCCTTTACAAAATATGGGTTGATAAGTGTTGGTGCTTGGGTAATCACAATTTTGATTTTGATGAAGCTTTCTCTTCCTTATGTGGTCCATTTGAAATTTATGTCCTTCCTCAACATCAAGGTGATGGGCCTAACTAATCTTGAAAAGTTAGGAATGAATTTCCTAATGAAATTGATCTTACCTAGAAAGGATTAAAGGGACTTCTGTGAGTTGGAAATGAGAGGGAGAGGATGGAAGGTATTATTTTAGGTCAATTTCAATTCCATATTTTGAAACAATGTGACCCAATAATTTACCCTGTGGAACTATAAAAGTGCACTTCTTGGGGTTTAAGGACACTTTGAATTCTCTACATCTCTAAAAAAATCCAAATGCTCCATGTGATGTTGGCCCTGCTTTGAGAAGACTACGATGTCTTCCAAATAGACAAGGATGAACTTATTAATAAGTCTTAAAAGATCCATGTCTATTGCTCTCTTAAATGTGGCACCCACATTTGAAAAACCAAAGGGCATTTCTAGTATGCATATGTTCCCCATTTAGTTGTGAACTCGGTTTTATATTTCTCCTCTTCTTTAATCTTGATTTGATTGAAACTTGAATAACCATCAAGCATAGAGAATATTTTAGGTTCTACCATTGTTTAAAAGGATTTTTCCCATAGAGGGGAGAGGATAACGATCTTTCAAGGAGGCCTTGTTCAAGTCCCTGAAATCCACACAAAGTCGTATTTCTCCATTCTTCCACACTCGAGACCAATTTCAACCCCAAGATGAGTAATTGATGGGGGATATAATTTTTGACTCAATGAGTTTGAATAACTCCTTCCTCATGAGAGGCTCAATCTTGGGGTTCATTGGTATTTGTTTATGCCTGGATGGCTTGGCCACATGATCAAGATTGATGGTGTGTTGAGAAATGCCATAGTTAAAACCTATAAGGTCTTCATAACTCCATGAAAATACATTGTGAAAGCTCTGACACAAGGAAATAAAATCTTGTTCTTCCTTTTGATCACACACCTTTCCAAGCATAAGCTCCTTACCTTGTGCAATGATGATAGGCTTGTAGTCTTTGTGACTACCATATATGTTTTATATTCCACCCTTTGCTCTCATCATCGGGATTGAATATGTCCTCAAGAGTCACAAACCCCTTAGGTAATTTTTTATTCGCAACTCAATAATTTGATCCCCATAACCTTGTTACAAATGGGTTACATACTAGAAGATAAATTAGCCTTGTTTTGAGTGAATTGTACTATTTACTCATTGTTTGCAGAAATAATTCTAGTTGACATCATTAACTAGAACATATGGTCTTATAACGATTCGACATGTCATTTTCCTTGAACAATATCTTTCATGGGAGAAAATTGAGATCAACAGTTTCCATTTGATTTGCTTCCTTTTTTGCTTTTGTGGTACCACCTAAAGTTTGACGGTTTTAAGATGTTCCAAGATATCCTCAACTAAATGTCTATAAGATCTTAAAATCTGATTCTTGGTGGCACATTTCCATGTAACTTGGTGGATGAAAAATTCATTGTTGCCAAAAATCTACAAGGTCTTGATTTGTTTCTTTTCGTCAATGAACAAAACCACGAACCAATGCTTCATATTCCACCACATTATTTGAACATGAAAATTATAGCCTATGTGCAAAGAGAAATTTATCATCCGTGTGAGAGAAAATAACTACACCAACCCATCTCTACTCCTACTTCTTGAGTGATGTAGAGCCTTGCATACACTCATCAAATCACCAATAATTTTTTCTATAGAATTCCTTAACTCACTTGTACAAACATCAAATTCAATGAACTCAATCTTTTCTCAAGAAGGAAAATCTTTCTCAAAAGCACTAAATTGATTAAAACACTGAACTAAAGCACAAAATCATTCTAAACATATTTAAGTACCCCATACAAACATGATTAAACCATTCAATAAGTTTCACAACACCATTTTCAACAACTTGCTTTATAAACCTCCTACTAGCCTTGTAGCCCTAAAAAACCTATTTTTTCTACAAAATTATCAAATTACTCATATCTAATCCTGATTGGTGAAATGTTTAGACACCCTTTATCCTCATTGAGATGTATATCAAATTTCAAGGATTAACTCTTCACCAATAAAAAGTTATGCTTCTTTTAGTGTTTTTCTAGCCTTCCTAATTAGCCCTCCTAGAGCACAAATCATGAAATTGGTAGACCTACAAAAACCAATAAAACTAAAAAGTGTTATAGATACCCTTTTTTGAATCTTGATTTTTTCCAATTTGTATTCCCTAACTCTTCTTCTATCACTCCCCACTCCAATTTTCACTTTTAGGCTTGTTTAATAAGCTTAGGCTAGGGTTTGATAGCACAAAATAGAGTTCTAGCTCTTTCACTCTATTCCAACTCCTTAGGCCCCTTACACCTCCTCATTACACCTTGTTTAAATCATTTCCATCATACACATACTTATATATCTTCATTTTACTTATTTTCATGGTTTTAGGCTTCATTGGTCTTAACCTTGTTCTTGACTCTATTAATTGACTATACTTTGTTTTGCTTCTTCACCTATGACCTCTGAATTTGTTAACTTCCTCACTCCTCACTCACTCATTACCTAACTCTCTTTGTCATCCTTATCATCCCTATTTCACTTTAGCATCAACCTTCACTATTTGAATAAAGTATTTCCATCTTCTTCCTTATACCTTTTCATGCACTCCTCTGTCCTTATTAACTCATTTACTTCATATACTCATCCACTTTATCTAGGCCTTCATTATGATTGTGTTAGGATATTTTTACCATCTTACCTTATCAAAGACTTCTGATACTTATTTATCAATTCTTCAATATCTCAAGAGGATCATACTATTACTTTATCCATCAAATCCTTGAATTATTCAATAATGCTTTTTTAAAGGTACTTTTACTCCATTGAACACTTCAAGATGACCAAGTTTCTTATTTTGAATATTAAGAGATATGAAAGTAAATTCAACTCTCAATTTTGGTTCTAGATGGCTCAAAGTAATTTTTCAATGGTTCTAAATATGTTAGAGTAAATTCAACACACTTTTCAATCTTTAAGCTTCTAAGTTGACCAAGTAGCTAGTCTTGCATTTATAGCATGGGTTTCATAAAAATCGTTTTTAATGTTACCTTTTAATTTATAGTTTTCCTAGCATTTTATTTCTCATGGGTTTCCATAAAAAAATTACACTCTTGGTATAAGGTAGAATCATGAATTAAATAAATGTAATAATGAAATCATAAGAACATTAACGATGCACTTAGAATTTACCATGAATTATCATGTTTAACACCACCTTTATCATCAAAGCCAATACACTCCATAACATATATATTGTATTAAAGTAAATAGCATAAAAACATAAATATCTAATAAAAATATATTAAATATAGAAATAAGATTTACAAGAACTAGTTGCAATTATGTTTAACACCATTATAGCATGCATCTATACACATAAATAACTCATAACTCATGTTTATATCACACATCGTGTCTCTCATAACTACTATAGCTAATCTCATATATCAAACTACATAGTTCAATCCATATTTATAAGGGTGGGGACTTTCCCTTCACCGCTTATGCACTTCCTAAAATAGGTCGCATGCTGAAAATAGCCATGCGCCTTTACAATAATAGGCACACATGCAAGTGTGCTAATAATAGATCTCCTATAGTTATTAGTAGTAGTAATCCTATTATTATCTTCAACTTATGCATGATGCTCATCAAAAATGCTCATCCCAAAATAGCATTTGTGTGTCGCGCAAGTCTCCATCCCGATGTGTGCTCTGCACGCTATCTCCAAAAATAGCCCATAACCATGAAAAATGGCTAAGTCCCAAATCAGCTTGTCTGGCATGTGTTTCCTTTCCTATCCTTTTTGCCTTCAAATGTGCCTTATTCCCATGTGTGAATATTTTGTGTGCCCTCTCCTTAGTGTCATACTCTGTCTGCTCAACATTACCCCACACTAAACTACATTTCCACCCCGGAAATGGGGTTTCCTTCTGATGTTCCCAAACAATAAAGAATAAGAATGGAAAGAATGTAAAGAATTTTTGTACAAAGAATGGACTTCTATTCTACAACACCCTCTGCTTCAACTGGGAGGATCAACTCTGGATATTCTATTTTAATCTCAGCCTCCAATGTTTTCCAGTCATCAAGTGTTTCTCATTTTCTCTGGAACATCTGTGGCAATAGCTTCCAACTCATCCTGGGTTATCTCTCCCTTTTCATTCTGTATACTAGGACAACATTAGCCATAAGACATCCTTCCTCCAGAAGATCCATCTTTTGTGTTATGAGCTTCCCAATCTCATCCAACCTCTCCTTATGTGGGTTTTGTGTTGCTGCAAGGGCTTCACACTTTTTCTTTACTAATGCCAATCTCTCTACGTGCCCTAAAGTCTCATCCTTCATTGCCTTTTAGAACTTCATTATCTTCTATTATAGTTTTGATCTTGATCATTGCTTTAGAGCTGCACATATGTTCAAAGCTTGATCTACTTTCTTTAACTCATCTTGTAAAGTTTGGAGTAATGCCTCGTAAGATGAAATATTTCTAACCATGGAGGCCTTGTCTCTCTCTGCTTCTTGTTTAGGATCCTTCGGCTTTGGCATTGGCATTGAATTGGTCCATCCTCAAGCACCAAATCAACTAATGTGCACACATAATGCATAGCTGAAGGAAAATTTTTAGGTACCTTAGACTCTAGATGTGGTCTTGCTTTTAGGACATAGTCACCAATTTCTTTTACCATGTTGATGAAGGCCTCATTATTTTTCTTCTCTAGATCCTTCTCTCCTTTTAGATGTGTTTTTTTGTTTTTTTCCTTATTATCTTCAAGTAGCACTCTAATAGTGGCAGCCTTATGATGTTCCTCCACACCACCTCTATAGATACCTTAACTAAGGCATTTCTCACCTACTCATTAGACATGAGAGTGGGATTTATAGTCATGTGCCTGCTCTGAGGTGCCTTCTTCACTCTTCTTGACACACAAGACTCCTCACATACATCAAAATATGGCTCATCCATGTGAGTTCTGCATGGACCAGGACAATTGTTTCCTTGTGTAGTGGCCATGTTTGGGTCCATCAGCTCCCACCCATATAACTCCTTAGGTCCACTGTGCTTTGAAAATGGGCGTGGATGATTTTTCCTGTGTCCTCAACATAGCCCATACTGGCACAACATATTCTTCACTTGTTCTCCTTGTTCTTGGTCCCTTAGGAACTGAGCGCCAAGGTTTGGAGTTGGCCCTTTGACGTCTTGAGTAGTAGTGTCATGTGAGGCTACTCATGCTCTTGATTCTTTTCCTCCTTTCACACCTTCCTCTTCATCCTTCATGTCCTCATCTCTAGGCTCCTCCATATCTTTGGCTGCTACAGGGTTCCTAGGTGCTGCTCTCTGAGACTCCTCCACCTCCTCATTTTAGCTTTCTTTCTTTCTCCTCTTCTTCTTAGTTGCCTTTTGAGGGGAGAGTCATGGTGATATTCTTAGGATATGGAGTTCCCGTGCCTTGGGTTCTTGTTCTTTTGAATACCCTCTTAAAATGACACTCTTCATGGAATGCTTCCACATCCAAGTCCTCATCTCCTTCTTCTTGCGCTGAGGTGGAGTATCACGTGCTCTCTCTATCTCCACTCTCTATATGGGGCCCTCCGCCTCTAATCTAAGCCCACCACTATCTTCATGTTCTTCTTCCTCCTCATCTACCTCTATAGTCGTTACAGGATTTGGAGCTAGCACGTTCTCCATTGTATATGCTTTCCCTTAGGTGGCCCTAGGAGCATGAACTCATTCTCCACATACTTTGTTATTCTCTAGCTTAGGCTTAAGTTGAAGGTATATGAGCATGGCTCCACTTATCCCCAATAGCCAAGCTTATTGGCTTCATACTTATTATGTCTGAGATGAGCCTCTCAATGTAGGTAGTCCATCCTGGATACACATATGTCTTCTGAGGGTGTGGTAGTCATAGTCTACCTTGTCTGCATTGAAGTTTAGATGATGCACATCAGTAAATATGTGAACTGAGGCTTGGAAGTAGTGCATTATGAAGGCATAGGGAATTTTTCACCATGGGCTCCATGTCCCATCCCTCATAGAAAACCATGTGATGTAAAAGTGTTGGTACACCATGAACTATATTACCTTTCCCACCACCGAAGGTAGCTCCTTGGGAATGTGCCACTCCTCCTCAAATGCACATGAAGTCGGTCATACCACATCTCCACCCTCTACTTAAACACCCCACTCATTGATCCTTCACATAAATATTTTCAAACCTCTCATGAGGGACTTTTTCAAGGGTACTCCCAGATCTTGTTCTTTGGCCCATCGGGCACTCCAATTTCTAAAAACACAAGAGAAAGGAGGATAGTGCCAAAACTTATCTTTTCTCATGTGTGCTTCCTCAATAATGGTGTACAAATATATAGCTGCTAGGTTGTATACTACTCCCTGAGACATTTTCTTTGCAATGTGAAGCCACATGGTGTTTACCTATGACCATCTCTCTTGGTCATTCAACTTGGTTAGTAGATGTGACTACTGCACCATAGGAAACTTCTTCAGTTTATCAATGTCCATTCCATGTGGACCCTTGGTATACCCCAACTCCTTTCTTATTTCTATCATTGCTTTATTAGTCAGATCACTAACAAGGTCTACCCCTGTGCCCTTCAATCTGTTAGTGTGAAACCAAGGTTGTTGTGATCCTAACCCTTCATTCAGGATGAAATAAAATAAGTCCTCATGGACTCTTCTCATCAACCATTGGTATAAGGGTTCATATTTTCCAAAATATGGGAGCTCATACAATTGATAAACTCCTACCTACTTTAGTAATTTCTCCCCCCAGTGTCATCATACATTGGCATATCCTCCACCGTGTGCTTGTTGGTCTTCTTATTCAAGCAACATGTCCAACTCTCCCTTGTTGTCAGAGGTATGGTGGTTGTAGTCACTTATCTTGCATTTGTGGATGTGGGAATCCCACTCTTGTCGATTATTACTCCTTTGGGTATTGCATCTCTGAAAAATTACTCTTGGGAGAAATTTCAACTTCATCTTCTACCTTCTTCTTTCCTTTTTCATGTTGTAGGTGCTTTCTTTGGTGCCATCATAAAAATCCCACCTTTTTTTGTCTATATAATGAGAAAACTCAAACCCTAGCTCAAATATGCATGCCCTAGCTTGAAATTGTGTGCCCTAGCTCCTTCTCAATGCTTCTACTTTTCTCAAACCCTTCACCAATGGGGACAAAGCCTCTTCCACACAATAGTCTTCTCTCACATTCTGGTTTCACAATGCTCCACACCTCAACATGATTCACTCGGCTCGATCACACTTAGCTCACTCAAATACTTGTGATTGCAAAGGTAAAAATGAACCCCATCACATCCTTATATAGATTTTCAAAAATTTAGTGCATTTATTGCTCCTTCACCTACCAACAATCCTCTCATTAATTGACCATTTTCACAATATCCACATGGTACATCTTTGCGCCCCAACTATAACCTTCTAGCATGCCTTCCTACCTTTGGCTACTAGACTTCTCTTCATGTGCTTCCATGTGCTTGAGTACCTCACCACCATGCACCTTCCCCTAGTAGTCTCCATGACACCACTTACTTACCTCGTTTATATTGTTCCCTCATTTATCTTCATCTATGGTCATATTTTAGAGAAATCTCCTTTCTAACAACTCCTTTCCACACTTAACTAGCACCTGTAATAGTTTTGTTCTCATGTGTACCTAGTTGTGAGTAACCACCCCACACCAATGGTATGTGTAGTCTCTACATGCATAAAAATACTTCAAATGGTAATTAGCTTCCAATGTGCAAATGTGCTTATTACACAAAACACCAAACTAAATTGACAAAGCATAGTGATGAAGAAGGAAATACATTAAGGAAATACAAAAATGAAATCCTATTCTAAATGGAAACACTACCTTATTACAAACACCAAGAAGACTTATTTATAGTAGGGCTTTAACCTACTCCCATTGAAGTAACCGGGTAACCGTATTCCATCAAGCATCTCTAACTAGAAAGCACATGATTCAAGTATATGAGTGATAATATACGGTCCCAACCAATGCACTTTAAGCTTTCTGGATGGCGCAAAAACTTAGAATCATAAAGAAGCACCATTTGTCCTATCTCAAGATTTTTGTCCTGATGTGCCTGTCATGCCATGCCTTCTGCCTGGCCTTTTCCTACTTCTGACTCCAACGTGTTATGGCATGCCTCTCATCCAACTGTATCAATTTATCAATTCTTTCTTCAAAGCTTTCTCATCGGCTAGACCTCCAATGCATGCACAATACACAAAGAAGGTAACATGAATTCCATAGGAAGAATTGCTTACTTTATGCCAAACACCAACTGAAAGGGTGTGGCTTTTTCAACCTCTTATATGTTGTTCTATATACCAAAAGCATGAAAAAAACTTTATCATCCCAATCTTTCCTTCCAACATCACAAATTTTTGTCAATGTTTGGCTCAAAATCTTGTTGAAGGCCTCAGCAGTCCCATTTTCTGAGGATGATAGGGTGTAGTCTTATGGTGTGCAATCATAAATTCATCCAATAGTATCTGATTGTCTCATTAAAAAAATGTGTACCCCTATCACTTGTCAAGCTTAGTGGGCATCCATACCTTGTAAGAACATTTTCCCATAAGAACCTAGTTGTTGTAGTAGCTTTGTACAATCCTTGGTAGGTGTTGCTTCTTCCCACCTTGTAAGATAATATGTGCAAGTGATGATGTAGTGTGATCTAGTTCTACACGTGGCTGGTGAAATAGGACCCACAAAGTCTATAGCCCATTTCTCAAATGGCTCTACACTAGGAATAGGTCTTAAAGGCATTTCATCTCTTTTCCTAGGTTTACCAATGTGTTGACAGTGATCACATGCCTTACAATATGCTTTACAATCTTTGTAGAGGGTCTCCCACCATAATCCAGTGAGTAGAATCTTGCATGCAGTGGTGTCACCTACATAGTGCCCACCTACAATACCACCATGAGCCTCTTCCATGATATCCATGTGTGCTTGTGCTCTAGTACACACCGATGTAATACTTCATCTTGACCTAACTTGTATAGGTCACCACTGATCAACATAAAAGGTGTCACATGAATTGCAAGTTGTTTCTTCTCTAAGGATTTCATTCCTTTATGGTGCCATACATGTATGTAAAAAGATAACAATATCCTCCAATTCCAAAGGTGCATGTTGTAACTTGTACAACTATGCATCGACATTGTATCTTCAATTATTTCATGCATCCTCCCTGATTGAATTCTTGATAAATGGTCTGGGCTAGAATTACTTTTACCTGGTTTTACCACAACTGTGAAATCAAATTCTTGGAATAAGAGCACCCATCGACATATGCGCCCTTGTAAAATGGGCTTGTTTACCAAGTATTTCAATGCCATGTGATCGGTGTAAAATAAAAATGGTGTTTCTAGTAGGTATTGTTTGAATTTATGTAGTGCATAGATCATTGACAAGGCTTCGTGCTCAGTAGTTGTATAATTCTTCTCTACAGGAGTCAACTTTCTACTAGAAAAAAATAGATAGGATGATCTATAATACCTTCTCAGGATGAGCTAACACCACACCAATGGTCATGCCAGAGGCATCCACATGTACATGAAATGGTTGGTTCCATGAGGGAAAACATAGAATAGGTGTTGTAGTAAGTCTTTCCTTCAATGCCTCAAATGTGTGTTGTTGTGGTTCTCCCAATAGAATGTCCCTTTTCCCTTTAGTAACTCTTCAAGGGTGTGAAATCTTAGCATATCCTTTGATAAATTTTCTATAATACCCAGTGTGACCCAAGAATCCATGCACCTCACTCTGACTGGTAGGCTCTTCCAGGCCTATAATAACTACAACCTTAGTTAGATCCACTAACAAACCTTCCTTACAGATGATGTGCCCTAACAAAGTGCCAAAAGGTGTAGTACAAACACACACTTCTTGATGTTTAAAGAGATGCTTAATTGTCTACATATTTCAAACATTAAGCACAAATTGTCACAATGATCCTTAACAAGTCCATACACCATCCAATCATCCAAGTAAACTGTAAGAAAATGTGAATAAAATCTTGGAATGCTTGAACAACTATGCATGAAAAATACAAGTAGTGCATTTTTTAGACCAAAGGGCATCACATATATATGCAAAACTTCCCCATTCAGTGGTGAAAGTTTTTTTCTCTTGATCCTCTGTGTAATCTGACTGATGATACCCAGAGAATCCATCTATAAAAGAATAGATTTCACACCCTGCAACACCTTCTAATATCTCCTCTGTGAAAGGTGTAGGAAAGGGATCAATCACACATGTAGCATTCAGTTCTCTGTAATCCACACAAATCCTAATCCGACCATCTTTCTTTATATTGATGACCATGGGGCTAACCCACTCTGATTCTTCTAGGGGCTTGATGATGATTTCAACATCTTGTCAATTTCTTCCTTAACTTTTACGCATAGGTTAGGGTTCATTCTGTAAGGTCTTTTTTCTTGACGGGTGCACACCTTCCTTAAGCTTAATCTTCATCTCTCCTAATGATTCATGCACTCCTTTTAATTCATGGTAGCCCCTAGGAAATAAGTCTGAAATCATGTAGTAACTCAATGATTTTTCCACTTTAGAGTCGGACCAATAATCCCCAATTATTACCTCCTTAGGTTCAACATCCGTACCAATATTCACTTTTTTTTTGTCTTCATGGGTTCATGATAGGTGTGCATGTTTTTATCCGCATTATCTAACACCTCATGCATACCATTGAATGATCTATATCTAGATCTTCTACTTCCTCATCATCCACTATGTAGACCATCTTTCCTTTTTCTTTCTCAAGAAAGTGTGCTTAAGTAGTGTGACATTGTTTCTTCTTCTTTTATCAAAGTGTGCTCTAAGTCATTCTCACCAAATAACTCTGAATGAGTTCTTCCACCTTTGCACTATCTCCTATAGTTAAGTGCTTTATAACCCTTAATGCCTTTTCCACTGGAGGGTTAGTAGAGAAGTAGTCAAAAGTCTGGACCATTCCTGCAATCAAATCCTACCAATTTCTAGTCTCTCTATGTAGCTCTGCATATACATACCAAGCACATGTGCACAACCTTGTAAAGTGGAATAAAGTTTGTGCACCCATAAGTGAAGGTGGTAAAGCTTCCTGCCCCTCTATCAGAGCCTCTCACACTATTGAATGTGGTTTTAAATAGGTTGATTACCATGATATGTGTAGATTTGAGTAGGTGCATTGCTCCTAGAAAACCGAGTTGTTAGAGAAATCTGACTTCATTCCATTCTACAAGATTATCCTGTGAACCACCCACCAGTGCATTACTTTATCCCACATAGGGTATATGCTAACATATTTCTTCTTTCAAATTGGTTTATCCATTGTTCCTCCATGGCATGTAGGAATACCGTAGGGTCTCCTTCTCCAGTGTACTGAGGTACAGAGTTGTTACCTATCCTCCTAATAATGCAATGAGGTTTTATTTTCCACGTAAATGTGCTCCTTACTTCATGCCCAACCATCTCATAAGTTCCATGAGCCCAATTATCACAAGAAATACTTGTGGTATCACTAATAGACTATGCATCTTCCCACTGGAGGATTCCTTCCTTAGATGGCTCGAGTACTTCTGGGTCCGAATGGCACGTACATAAATCCTATTCAGATCTTCTTCACTCAAAGGCTCAACATAGGGCAAATTTCCCATCCGTTAAAGGGATAATAACTCTTTCCTCCTTGTTCTCAAAACTTATATATCCTTTGTTGAATTGAAGATCAACATTATTTGTGTAACACCAAGGGTGCCCAAGTAGAGCTGGGAAACTATCTGCTTCTGCAAGTGCTAAAACCTCAAAATCCCAGTGAACTTGGCCCCTTGTATAGTAATGGATGCATCTTTTAAAACTCGATAGGAGTGGCCTTAGTTTGATTAGCCATAAACAATACATTAGAAGATGGTTGTAATGGAGGTCTCCCCATCTGTACCCATGCATCTAAAGTAAGCACATTTACCTCACACTTGTGTCAATCAATATATTACTCAAGAGCCATCCATCCACAACAACATTTAGAGTGATCTCCTTGTCGTAATCTAAGCTATGAGGGGGAATATTTGCATGTAGGATCTGATGTCCATTCTCAATATTCATGCATGGAGTGTTTCCCTTTAGCCAACTCCCTAGTAATGGAATGATATTTTCCTAGTGCAACATTTTGCATACCTCCTTCAAGTCATCAATATCCGATTGGACCGTCTCTGTTGCCTTCTTCTATTCCATCTTCCGTGATTGCTCCTTTAAACATTGTATTTCCCCTTGAAGGTTTTTGAGTACCTCCATGGTCTCTGATAAACCTCCTTCTAGTGTGCGTAGGATCGGATACCTTGCATGTAAAAAATCCTCCTTAGTGATGGTAGGATTCTATTGTAACACACTCTCTAGCATGCGCAACTTCAGCATGTGTGTAGTAATCTTCATAGGTAATACCTCAGTTTCGGTGCCAACTTTGGCATCCATTGATTTTCCATAGCGTTGTATCCTAACCATCCCATGTGCCTTTGTTTTCTTGTTTATGTTGCTTGCTAAGATGCTCATATAGATCTGGGCATTCCTCATAGCTATGATTCTTCCCACAAAAAAAAGAACAAGTAATATTTGAGGACATTCATGCCTGTAGTGGTAGGAGATCCACATGTAAAGCATGTTTCGTGAGGAAACTCACCTCATCCACCACCATGGCCTCGACCCTGAATCCACCATGGTATCCTCGACCTCTGCCATGTCCTCCTTCATAGTGCCCCTCATTCGATCATAGTGTGCTTGATTGTGATCCGATCTGGTGCTCACCTTTACCCTTAGAGTTATTTGATACTCTTATCTATCACACCAATATCTATAGCATCATGGATTGACCAATCAACCTGTAGTCTTTTGTATCGTGAGTCATGGACTAGAAAATTTTACAATAGCAGATACATTCTTCCTTATCGTGTGTTGTAATAATGGGAAATGGATGGCATCATGGTTTAAGATGACATATCTCATAGTCTAGCAATAATGAATACATTGACCTATGGGGAAAACTATCCTTGGTGTGCCCTTCCACTTCATAGATTTGTACACCAAATCCAAGTGTGCATCTCATGTGTTGAATTCACCGATAGTTTCTCCAACTATTTTTCCATAGCTGCAATCTGTGCTTCCAAGAATGGGATGACTCTAGTGTCTATACTTCCAACTACCTCAGCGTGCACAAAGCTGCTTCAAGTGCTTTTGTGGATCAGTGTATGTCTTATGTGACAACACCCTTCTAAAAGGTGTGATCAGTCCTCAACAAAAACCATTGTGCATGTTGGCTTGCATGAATATCATAAGAAAGCTTAGATAAAAGTGTTTTGAAATGGGCATCATACTCCCAGACACTCTCAGTAGTGCCCTGCTTAATATCCTTGAGCATGCTTATACTCTTCTACTCAAATTTAGGGATATAGAACTCTTTAAGGAATGCATCTTTTAATGTTGCATAATCTACACAAGTTTGATCTGGTCAAACTTCATATACCAACTGTGTGTGTGTCCCTATAATGTAGTTACAAATTGACTTTCCTTGCACTCAGAAGTTGTGATCCCTTTTTGTGTGCACATATATCTCACACATGTGCATGTGTTCAACAACATCTTCTATGCCTATATACTGGAAGATGGAGAGACATCTCCATGTAAATATTTGGGGTTGGTGTGGACCCTTACCCACCTGATCAGAACCTCTTGTGTTACCTCTACCTCTAGAACCACCAGATCCACTAGAACTAGAGCCACCTATACCCCCTGATCCTCCACCTGTAGCCGGAAGTGGACCAGAAGATGTACTTCCTTGTGTCCCAACAATAGTAGTATTGAACGAACTCCTATAGTCTGTGTGGTGGTACTACTCCTAGAAGTGAGTCAAAATTTATGCACTCAATTTGTGTTGATGATGTGCCTGAAAAGGTACCTCCAAACAACAATGAAGATGTCTTCCCTACCATAGATGTACTTTCTATGTGACTTACCCTACTTCCCTACTACCCAAATTAGCTTGTTGACTATTGGATGTACTAGATATTGGAAAACCAAAGTGCACAAGGGCTAGGTTTCAGGTAGATTTAGATGTGCACTGCCTATGGCCGGAGTCATCTCTTGCTTGCATGCTCCTGTGTGAGGCCGAGGAGGGTTCCTATCATGCTTTCCCAAATGGGGAGTTCCTGATGCTCTGGCTCCATGCCTTCTGCGTGAGCTCAAATCCTTCATGAGCCATCTCTCTCCTCAATGCCATCCACTCTGCAATATCCATTACTTTTCCATCTCCCTTTCATGTGCCTCATTATACTTAAGCCACCTTTCTTCTCTCTTCCTTTCTACCACTAGGTCTGCCATCTTTCACCAAACCTTCTCCTGCCCCCATGCGTGGTGGGGTTTAGCTAGCCATCGATTTTTCTTCCAAGTTTAGGGTCACCATCAAGATCTTGATCACAGTGGAATGCCTTGCAAGTAAGTTCCCCTAGGATACCATAAAAAATTGGAACTCAGCTACCTCGGGAAAGAATAAGTGGAAATTGAGTACTCAGAATATAGTTGTTCAAAACACCATGGAACCAAGTATCCACAACGTGTGTCCAAATCAGATCAACATCATACAAGGGCCTGAAATTATTCTACATCTAGAAAAGTGTGTGATACCTCAATTCCATTTAGATGCATAAGCAAACCAACCACTCATATATTTCTACTGGGAAAATAAAAAGAAGCTCTCATACAAATAGTCATATAGATTCTTTTCCACCCATGTGTGTGTGTCAAACTCAGATCCAGTGTTGAACCTCCATGCGTACTCTTCTTCTAGATATTTTATCCACTCCTCAACACTTGCTAGGGTCAACTAGTATGTCTTCATTGTGAACCATCCTGAAAAACAACTAAAAAAGAGGTCCCGACAGCAATGGAACCAATGATGCAGCCTAGAATCCACCACGAATAACCTAGGGTGCATTGGCACATCACTCAGCCTGAGCTGAGTGCTCCCAAAGCACGCAAAGGTACCAGGCCCCTCTTTAGAGTTTCTTGTGTAGGATGTTAACGTGTTGAAGATAAAACATACATCCAAAACCCTAACTAACCATAAACATTCCACATAAGCATATTCTAGATCTAGATCTTAAAGAATCATGAATTAAATAATAATCATAATGAAATCAACCATACAAGAACCAATTATCAGTCATGTTTAACACCTTTATCCAGCCAATACACTCCATTATATTAAACACGGTAATAAATACATAATCTTCTTACATAAATATAATATAGTATCATAAGTTTATGTGTGCATCATGCTAAAAATACCCATGTGCCTTTACAAACATACACTCCATAATAGCTCATACGTGTGTCTCTCTCTATCAAACTACATAGTTAATACATACTTATAGGGGTGGGGACTTTTCCCTTCACCTTCAAACTTACGCACTTCCCTAAAATAGGTCACATGTTTGAAAATAGCCATGTGCCTTTACAATAATAGATCACAATAAGTGCTAATAATAATCCTATTATTATACAAGATTTTAATTAGACAATAAATGAGGAAGCGCCTTGGGCCGGGAAATATAAAACTTCCTTTGAAGGTGGTCGGTTCCCCTGCTAATATGAATTAACACAAAAGACTATAAGATATCAATTAAATTGCTTTGTTGGTAGGTAGGGGAAAGGTTTGGTTATTGGTTATAGTCGGTATAACCGATCGGTTCTGCGATAACCGATGGCGGATTCTTGATGACCGATATCGGTAGAGTCTAGGATCGAAGGTTAGTTGTTTGTGGGGTGGTGGTGTTATTTGGTAGTTGTGTTATTTGTAGGGCTATATATAGGTGATATTAGGAAATAGGGTGATGAGAGGTAGATGAATGACAGTTAGATGCAATGACACGTTGGGTAGTGGATCCAAGAATGGATTTGTGGGGACTTATGATTCAAAAAGTCGAAGAAATGTTATTAAAGAGGACATGCAAGATGTAACTTACTGATTATTCACGGAGATGCAGGTCCAAGAGCTCTGATGGCAAAAGCAGAAGGCCGAGGTAGGATGGTGCGGCACACGAGATCAAATCAGTGAGTATCACGGGAGGGCTCGTATCGATTGTAGTCCTTGGCTTACTCTCCTTGTCTCTTCACTTGTCTCTGCTCAGTCAAGTAAAGATCCGGGTTCTCTTGATCGCTCCTGATGCTCTTTTTTTTGATTCAAAGAATCCTTTCCTCTGATCCAAAAATGAAATTCCGGTCCCTTGTTTTTGGTTTGGGGAGGCCATTTACAGGGAACCGATGGCGGTTACGTAACCGACGGCGGTCGAGTAGGAACCGGCATCGGTAAGGAAAAAGTAGGCTATTTTTAGTAAAATAGCCCACCTTCCCTACTTTTCTCCCGAGAGATTAGTTGCGGGCTTGGTCAAGTGACTAGAAGGTCGGTTTTGGGTGCGAGAAAGGGGTCATTAGTCATGGGTGTAGGTATAGACCAAGTTTTAGGTCTTAATTAGGTTAGTTTAGGATTAGGGCTAGGTCATGATGAGGTGGCAAAATGAGGTGGTAGGTGAGGTGATGGGGATTTATCAATTACAAGGTAATTAATAAATAATTGTGTAAGGTTTAGGTAATGAGGTTAGGTTGCGAAATGGGATGCGGGTCACAAGGGGTCGTAAGACATGAATTTGGTGTCTACATTAGCCCCTTATTGTCGTGTAGCTTGTGTTGTAAAGCTGCGCGGACAATAATATGAAGTGGTTTCTCCTGTTAAGGATATAGGTAATCCCCCTCAAATCTAGCACAGATTGAGCGAACGGGAAATCAGGGATAGGGTTGATAAAGGGTAAATGTTGTAGAGAGGATGGTAAGGTGGTGGGGTAGGTCCAAGGAAGCAGACGCATGTTGAAATGTAATAGTACGACTAGGGTACATGATTTGACTAGCAAACCAGCAATGTATAGGCAAAGGTCGATAGTTTATCCAAACAAGGGTGATATAATCCTGGTATCCAAGGCATAGGAAGTAGCTCGGGGTATATAATAGGTAAGGTACAGGAGCGTTTAGGCATGTTCGGCGTACGAATGGTTGGTTTGGTTGAGATAAGCGTCTCGGTCTAGGTCTAGGCAAAGTTGGTCGACGAGATCAAGTCAAGGACCCTAATCATGCTAAAACACGAAGCAGGTGAGCTCGATTGAACAAAGGTACATGATGGATGGATAAAATAAAAGCGTTGATTGTGGGTATGGTATTGAAGTGATACGGTGCGTCGGGCCAAGTCTTGGGTCGGGCCAAGTTGTTGGGTTACGGCCTTGGGTCGGGTGGATCGTGAGGCCTTGGGTCGGGCAAATGGGTAGGTTGAGGCCTTGGGTCGGGCAAATGGGTAGGTGAGGCCTTGGGTCGGGCCAAATGGGTAGGGTGAGGCCTTGGGTCGGGCCAAATGGGTAGGTGAGGCCTTGAGGCCTTGGGTGGGCCGAATCGGGCGAATGGGTAGGTTGAGGCCTTGGGTCGGGCCAAATGGGTAGGGTGAGGCCTTGGGTCGGGCAAATAGGTAGGAGGTTGAGGCCTTGGGTCGGGCCTGGGTAGGTTGAGGCCTTAGGTCGGGCGAATGGGTAGGGTGAGGCCTTGGGTCGGGCGAATGGGTAGGGTTGAGGCCTTGGGTCGGGCCAAATGGGTAGGGTGAGGCCTTGGGTCGGGCCAAATGGGTAGGATGGGTGAGGCCTTGGGTCGGGCCAAATGGGTAGCCTTGGGTCGGGCCGAATAGGTAGGTTGAGGAGGTTGAGGCCTTGGGTCGGGCCAAATGGGTAGGGTGAGGCCTTGGGTCGGGCCGGATAGATGAACAAATGGTGTTCAGCAAAGGTGGATATAGGCGATGTTGGGAGAAAGGGCGATTAGTAAATAGGGGCAGAAAGTTGGGTGAATAAAGACAAAACCGATATCGGTTAGTGATGACCGGTACCGGTTATGTAACCGATGCCGGTTCCTTAGGGCACGATCTGACCGATGTCGGTTCAATGGTAAAAACCTATAAAAACAAAAATACGGCCGGTCATTGTCACTTTTGCAATTTGGAAACCAATTAAGTTGTCTGAGGTGGATTTTGGATAGTGGTGCATTTGTTGGCTGAGGTGGCACTAGTTGAGTGGAGAAGTGAGTTGATTGGTGGGCCTGAGTGAGTAGCAGGCAACATTTGATTGGTAGAGGACCCAGCAAAGCCAAGTTTGACCCATGGCACAGGCAGGAGGAGCAGGAGGGGCTGGACCAGCTGGACCACCACCACCCATCCCACCACGACGGCGTGTGTCGTAAATGCGGGTAGGTTGAAACTCTTTAATTTGTGCATTTGAATGGTATTAAGCTAGATTTGGGGTTTGGGTAGGAATGTACATTTTTTAGGAAATAATGAGAAAATGGAAATGATTTGAAAAAGGGAGAGGGTAGATAGGTAAAATAAGCTAAGGCGGCTAGGTGGGTAGATTTGTAGGGTGTTTGGGTGGGTATGTAGGTAGAAAAAGGAAAAAATGTAGGTGGGGGCCGCGCGGGGGTTCGGCTCCGGGAAATGACAGTGACCGATGTCGGTCGCTAAGCGACCGGCATCGGTCACAAAATTTTAGGGGCTGGGTTCTGTGTGGTTGACCGGCGTCGGTCGGTAGTTGACCGGCGTCGGTGGGAAGAGGGCCGTGGTCGGTTGTTTGGGACCGGTACCGGTCCGTAGTGTTTGTGTTGTTTTGTTTTGGTTTGTTTTGTTTGTTTTTGCTTTGGCTTGTGTGGGTTTATTGGGGGTTTGTGTGGGTTTGTTTTGGGGGTTTTGGTATGGGTTTGGGTTTTGGGTTGGTATGGGTGGGTTTGGGTTTGGGTGGGTTGTATGGGTTTGGGGTTGGGTTTGGTATGGGTTTGGGGTTGGGTATGGGAGGAGATAGTGGAAAAGGTAGGTGACTAGAGGGGGTTAGAGAGTCGGGGGTGTGGTCGGGGGATAAAAAGGGGGTATAGAGGGTAAAGTAGATGATGTGATAAAGAGTTGGTCTAAGGTTGTGGGTTGGTTTTGCAGGCACGTCAGCAGTTGACGATGCGGGATAGGATGCCCCCGCTTTGTTGGTGCGGATGCGGCCACACGTATCTGCGGCTGCAGGCTATCATGCGCGAGTGGGACTCGGCGGAGTCAGCGATATGAGCTATTGATAGAGATCACGGCTTGATGGTTGCCCTCATCGAGAGATGGGATCGGCGACCAATGTGTTCCATCTCCCGGTGGGGAGATGACTATCACATTGGAGGATGTGTATCGCATCCTTCGACTACCGATCGAGGAAGCGGTGTTCGAGAGTAGGTCGGAGAGGCGGCGATGGACAACATCCTGCGGGTTTTGGAGATGCGGCGCGCTACTTACCTATCACATCGCAGTATCGGGTATGGTGACATGTACATGCTTGCAAACGACATGAGACACGGCTGGCCGTCTTGATGATGATTGGGATCACACTGCCGCCCTCCCGGACTCGAGAGGAGGCCGTTTCCATGGGCATTGATGGGAGTCTTTGCTTGAGATGGTGGAGAGCACACACTTACGCTTGGGCACCAGTATACAGTGCGATTACTCTGAGGAGCTATGGGGCTATCGCCGGATGAGGCGATTTGGGATTTGCTCTACCTTTTTACTTCACTTGTTGGGCATATGAGCACATCATATGCATCGAGACTAGATAGGGTTACCCAGCGGCGAGGCCACAGGTCATATACGAGATATGGCTTTCGAGAGATGGTTGGGGTCGTGGGCCAGCCACGGCGGTTCTTGCGAGTCGGGATGTGGCGTATTATAGACATTTGTTAGAGGGCTTTGGCGGTAGACATTGTATGGAGACCTTACGAGAGGTCATCACCCCTGTGAGAGGAGCCGCTTACTGATTCTGTTGGATCAGTACACCTTACGGATAGCGGGACGGAGGCGGGAGAGTACGAGAGGATACCCCTAGAGAGAACCTGCAGCGAGGCGAGATGGGGCTGCGGCAGGCGAGCCACCTCCCTTCCCTCGGTACGGGAGGGATGATGTAGAGCCCCACTTGCTGCACTGCACCGGCCCGTGGATCCAGATTGGGTTCTTTGAGAGGCAGGCAGCGAGATGATGGTGTAGATGATCTTTTGGTGTACGGGGCATACATGGTTGTGGTGGGCTGGTCGAGAGAAGCGGCTAGGATAGCACCGCCTGCCGGCCAGGACTTGGGGTGCGGTGATAGAGAGATCAGCTCGGGGCGGAGTGCAGCTATTACGAGAGATAGTTGGCTGCTGCTGCGCGAGCACGAATAGGTGTCTGAGGCAGCTAGCTTGAGCTGAGCGCAGGCACGCAGCAGCAGCAGGCGAGCACCACCGCCCGAGCACAGCGAAATGAACCACGAGTGCACGGCCACGAGCTGCAGTGCACAGCAGCAGCCACGGCCCAGGCACAGCCATAATACCACCACGGCCCACAGCACCACCACGGCAGCACCACGGCACACGAGCACGGGGAAGTGCCTTGGTAGTAGGAGTCGAGGACCGGCCCAGCTCCTGCGGTGGCACGGGATAGATATATGGAGGCGAGAGCGGAGGCCGTACTATCAGATGTTCTTGATAGTACCGGAGTTGAGTATCAGCCATATGCGGCACATGAGCGAGACCCGCATAGTCGAGAGATCGCGGGAGCGCGGCCACGGCCGCGTGTGTCATTACGAGGCGGGAGGCGAGAGGCGCCACAGGGACCAGCAGGGAGAGGTGCCGAGGGCGGTGGGGAGAGCTGAGGGATCCCTGCATTGTTTTTGTATATAGACATGGGCACCGGTCTGCGAACCGGTTGTGTTGATAGAGGCCTGCGTGCCTACATATTATTCATTGATTCATTCATTTTTTTGTATACCGGCCTGCGAGCCGAGTACGGGTTGTATAGTTGATACCGGCCTGCGAGCCGAGTATATTTTTGATATGAGGGACCGGCCTGCGAGCCGAGTCGAGGTTATTGACCTTTATTGCGGCCTACGTGCCGGCTTTGTTGGATGATGAGATCACAGAGGCCCCGATGCAGGGCACATTGTATATTTGAAACTTGTATATATATATAGAGATGATGTTTTGATCCACATGTTGTGTTCAAAATGTTTTTAAGTATTTTGTCGATGGTTTATGATATAGAATGTATGATGAGTTTAATTGACATGTTGATATATGGATGATGTGTTATATGATGAAATGTTGCATGTTTTGGTGCTGGTTTTGGGACATTGTTATATATGTATCTGATGAGTTGGATCCAAATGATGTATAGATAGATAGTTTTTTGTTTTGTTTTGGTATCCTTAGTTGATGACTTGTTTGTTTTTGTAAAATAGATGATGTTAATGAAATTGTAATGATATGTGTGGTGGATGGACAAATATGGATAATGGTGATGAGATGCAGGAAAAGAGGCGGGCGCGACAAAAATTAGGTAAAAAATGAAGAAAAGAACCATGTTTCAAAAAGGCAGGTGTATAACCGATATCGGTTAGATAACCGACGGCGGTAGTTAGTAGACCGATATCGGTTACATAACCGATACCGGTTATTTAGGTATGAGCTTTTCTAAAAATAAAAAAGCTAGGGTGGCAACTTAAGTTCTAATTTTGAGAGCCATGCAAGAAGTTAAATACGTGAGCATGCGCGATGCTTTTTTTTTGGTGAGACGAGGTAATTGCATGAGAAATTTGAGTGATAAGGAGAAAAGAGACAGGGAAAGTGAATGTGTTCTGAGATTCAGAAGGCAGAAAGGTGAATTTGAAAAGGGTGGTGATCATGGCAGAACGAGGAGAAGCATCCAGCAGGCAGGGACGAGAGGGAAGACAAGGGCCACCTCAAGCTGCTGCAACTCCAGAGGTAAACGTTTTGGTTGTGATTTGATTTCTGCATGTTTTGTGAATAAGATGGGGGAGAGTATGTGGGTAGATATGAGAAGAAAAAGATGATAACAAGGGTTATAAATGAGGTGAGTGTTACGTGGTAGGTAATCAAGGGGTTTCGGGTATATGCATGTGTATACGAGAGAGGAATAAGCGAGCAATTTATTGTCGTAGGTGGTTGTTTAGGCAAGGTGTATGAAAGTAATGATGGCCGATATCGGTTAGGGATAACGGTATCGGTTACTCAACTGGTACCAGGTTAGGCATAAGCAATACCGGTTCTTTGTAGGAATTTCAGAATTTGAGAAAAACCCAGGGGATTTGAGGAATTGAATGGTTGTTTGTTATTTGGATGTATGCGGGCGAGGCGGGGTTGAGGATGAATGATAGTGTACAGTAGCTTTGTTGTCACGAATCCGGCGGATGTAACGCCTTGGTGAATGGACATTGATAAATCGTTTGGGGTTAAGTGGAATCCGCTATTATTCACGAATCACACGTAACCATGCTATGTTACGGGCGTTGATTGAGAGATGGAATCACGAGACAAATACCTTCTATACGCAGCGGGGAGATGATAGTAGTAACATTGGAAGATGTGTTCCGTATTTTGAGACTCCCTATTACGGGAGAACAGTATATCGAGGCATTACCTAGCGGCGCGGGAGCGATATGATGAGTATTTGGTCCATACGCACGAGATTTGACACGGCGAGGTTTATCATTTACGTATGGGATAATGTATACGGCACATCACGAGGAGACAAGGTTAGCGGTAATATTAATGATAGCGGTAGGGTATTATGCATTCGAGGGCGAGAGGGGAAGATTTCAAAGGCATTGATGTGTGTTATACGGGAGATGATAGAAAGGGCGTGACTTTTGCATGGGCACACTGCATATTTGGCGGAGTTATACGGGGTTTATGGGCTTGTAGGTGAAATCACGGGGCGACCTTTGGATTGTTCATACTTATTACACTTTGTTGGGCCTATGAGCACATTGTTTGTGTGCGACCAATAGGCCGATCCATCGATCGGGAGCCAGGAGTACGAGAGGTTGGGATTGAGACGATGGGTCGGAAGCGAGAACAGAGGCAAGATCTCAGGCCGTGACGGGTGACATTGAGTATTACAGGTAGGTATGGGAGAGGGTGACGATTGCTGATATCTGTTGGCGGCCTTACGGGAACTATATGGTAACAGAGAATATAGCTGAGGAGTTGAGGGGTGTAGAGCGATTGAGGTGGATCGCAGGGCACAGGCCAGGTGAGTATGAGAGGATTCCTCTAGATCGCGTGCGGTGACAATTGGGATTGGTGCAAGACATACCGCAGGCTTATAGACCATATATGAGGATCGACGCCGAGGCAGCATTCTCACCTCCCCGGCCAACACCTCAGAAGGGCGAGAGGAGATAGCGGCCGATCGCGGTGTAATGGATGCGAGGAGCAGCAGAGGCCTATAGGTTATGGTGGGTAGCGAGCTGCGAGGTGTACGTGATCACCACGACATATTTGTGATTACAGGAGAGAGATCATCTGCGAGTTTAGTTCAGCAGCTCAAGCGTAGGTGAATGAGGCAAAGATTGTTAGCGGTTGCGGAGTCACGGGCGGAGAGACTAGAGGCTGGATTCCTCCATGCGAGAGGGCGTATTCATATGTTACAGGAGAGATTGGTAGATCAGTGGGCGGTACCAATAGCCGTGGTACCCTTGAGGACAGAGAGGCCTGGCGAAAGGCGTCGACGATCACGATCATCACCTGGGTCGGGATGAATCGTGAGGGTTTAAGTAAATGTTATAGAGGTATAAAAATAAAGATGTCGACCTGCGTGTCGATGATAGAGAAGATGTATTTGTTTAACATCTAAATAAAACTGAATATGTATGTTGATTTGAGTTACGATAATAATAAGAATGTTTGTGTTTTGATTTTCGGTGTTTTGAAAAAAGGATAAAGAGGAATGTGATGAAATAGAAATACACAAAAATATTTATATTTACCACACATGATAGGTTATGGTAGGGGATGGTCGAGCTAACCTTGGGAGACCCCATGTCTCCTAAGTGCTGCCTACATAGCCCATTGCACAAAGCAAGGAAGGGCCTCAGACCGATGTAGTTCTCCCTTAGGATCAGGGAGAGGCGAATTCAGGCAATTTGGTACGGTTTAGGCAATTGGTTGGTTGGTAAGAATATTGATATTAATATTGGTAAGGTAAGGTTGTTGGTGTCGGTAATGAATTGGTGATGTTGTAAAAGGTATAAGGGAAGCGAAAGTTAGCCTACCCAAGTAGAAGGGAACCATGTCCTGATTAAGATCAACACACAATCCTAGATGCGAGGCAAAGCGGAAAGAGTGCTCCGTAGGTGAAAAGAGCTAAACAAACCACACAACGTAGAACGAGCTTGAAGCCCTAGGTACCGTGCATAGACGAGAAGTCAATAGGTGAAAAGAGTTGTATGATCACAATATATCGGGTGTACGTTACGTCCCTTGAGTTGAAACAAATGGTGAGGTGAGGTGGATGATATAGGTGAGTCTGAGAGAACTTGTTACAAAGTGAGTGTTACGCGAAGAGAACCTACCCTAAATAGACAAGTCCATGACCCAAAAAGTTCTTTTGAATGAGGCTTTTATTTTGAATATAGGCGATCGATGCGGGAAGTCTCTGAGGATATTGATTGTACTATTCTTGAGGTCTTCGCAAAGGTGATCAATGAGAAGCTTCGATAAAAAATTTGTGTATATTTGTCCTTCGAGGGAGCGATCTATTTATAGTAGCAGATATGATTTTAGTGCATAGCTGTCCTTCGGGGGAGCAGTCTATATAGAATAGCAGCAATAATTTGGCATATAGCTGTCCTTCGAGGGAACAGTCTATATATAATTTAGATAGCTAGATGTTCTTTTGGCGTGAAGCATCTAGTTTGGTAGGAAGTTTGACTCAAGAAAATCCCATAAGAAGGTGGTATTTTAATACTTTGAAGTCATGGACTAGACTAAAAAGGGGAAGGCATCGTTTGAGGGGAGGTGAGAAGTGAGCTTGATTTTATTTGGAGATGTAGGAAACAAAATGTATGTAGCGGTAAATGAGCTCAAGGGACGAGCAGTAGGTAGATAAGAAGTGATATAACACTAAATTCAACAGTAGAATGGTCGAAGATGCAAGGCATTAAGGGGTTCAGGCTCAGGTTTACCATTAAGCGAAGCTAAACGATAAGTGCCTGATCCATAAGTGTGAGTGATTATATAAGGCCCAATCCAATTGGGAGCAAATTTTCCACGTTTGCTCTTTTCTAGTTTGGTTACATGTTGATTCTCTTTGAGGACAAGATCACCAACCTTAAAGGTGCGCTCATGAAGTCGCTTATCATAAGCACGCTTGATACGTTTTTGATAGATTTGGAGGTGATCGAGAAGTGTAAGGCGGCTCGTCAAGAAGCTCAATTGGGCTAACCGCTCTTGGCGGAAATCATCGTTGGTGAGAATATCCTGAAGAGATATTCTAAGGGAGGGTATTTGTACTTCGAGAGGCAGGACAGCCTCGGTACCATATACCAAAGAAAAAGGTGTGGCATTAGTGGAGGTACGAATGCTAGTACGATAAGCCCAAAGGGCAAAGGGAATGTGATCGTGCCAATTTCTTCCGGATTCATTGACAACTTTCATGAGGATTTTGGTTAGGGTTTTATTAGAAGATTCAGCCTGACCATTGGCCTGCGGATAGTAAGGCGATGAGAAACTAAGTTTGATACCAAAGTTGTCACAAAGGTCTTGTAACAACTTGTTTTTAAAAGATTTACCATTATACATTATTAGGCGATGAGGAATACCAAAGCGACAGAGATAATGTGATGGTTAATGAATTCGACAATTTTTCCTTTTTGATCGAAAGCAGTGGAATGGCCTCCACCCATTTTGTGTAATATTCGGTGGTTTGTGATTATCCATCGGTGGCGTTGTGAAGAGGCGGGTGAATCTCACCAATAAGGTCTAAACCCCATTGTGAGAAAGGCCAAAGATCTCGTGCGACTGCGGCGGATGGCTAGGAGTATGTTGAAGGTTAGCATGTTGTTGACACATAACACAACGCTTAACATATTAATGTAGCGATCGTTATTGAAGTAGGCCAATAATAACCTAGGCGAAGGATTCGTTTAGCCACGGCAGCGAGCCACTAAAATGTCCACCACAAATCCCATCATGGACTTGTTGGATGGTATAGGTGACCTCCGCGCCGGTTAGACAGCGAAGGAGGATACCATCAAAGCCACGTTTATAGAGGAGTCCCCCCATGACAACATAACGTGAAACACTTTTAAGAAAAGCACGTTTGCCGTTACTAGTAAGGTCAGGTGGGAGAATAGAGATTGTAAGATAGTCGTGAAATTGGTGGTACCAGGTATCCTGCGAATTAGTAGACACAGTATTTATCATACAAACTACCGGGGTTGAGTAGGATGGGGCAAAAAGTTGTTGGACCACGACGAATAATTCAGAGTCAGTTGATGAAGCTGGAATTTGCGAGGCTAAGCAAGCCATAGTATCCGCAAATTTGTTAGTGGAGCGGGGAATGGTTTGGATAGAATAGTGAGTAAATAAGGCTAGAAGTGAGTCCACGTAGTATTTGTACTTTTGAAGTTCCTCATTTTTACATTGGTAGATGCCCATAACTTGATTGACTACCAATTGAGAGTCGCCAAAAATATTGATAGATTTGATACCTAAGTGTATCGCAACTTGGAGACCAGAACAAGGGCCTCGTATTCCACTGTATTATTAGTGCAGGGGAAATCAAGCGGAATGAAAGAGGCATAGGTTCAGCGTCGAGAGGATGAGAACAACGCCGGCTCCTCCCGGCCGTTGGCATTTAGATCCATCGAAGAAGAGGTCATTTGATACGACTCTTCCCGAGTGAAAGAGTGGCGATGAGTTCGTCGGGGAAATTAAAATTGGTGAATTGTTCCCAGGTAAAGGGGCCTCCGAAGTTGGTGCAAGAGTTTGTCCTTTGATTGATTTGTTGTATAAACTCAAGGTCGAGGTCGGCGAGGAGCATAAGCCATCGAGCGATGCGTTGGTTTAGATGTGGTTTGGCGTACATATAATGAATGGGGTCCGTGTTGGTGATGACAAAAGTTTTGTGATTCAGGAGGTAATGTCGGAGTTTGGTGGCTACGAATGATAGGGCTAGGCACAATTTTTCTACATGTGTATACCTAGTCTCGTAATCCACGAAAGTACGACTTATATAATAAAGCGGCTTTGTTCTCGGCGTGCCGAGTCCCGATGTGCGAGCATAGCTCCTATAGCATGGTCAGTGGCGGAAAGATAAAGGTAGAAAGGGCGGTCGTCCTGGGGTGGGATAAGCACGGGTGGCTGCAAGAGATAGGATTTGAGAGCTTCGAAGGCTTGGTGACACTCCTCACTCCATTGAAAGGCAACGTCTTTTTTAAGAAGGTGATGAAAAGGGTGACATCGATCGAGAGTTGGGAGATGAAAGCCGGATGGATTGAAGTTTACCTGCAAACTACGCAATTGTTTGAGGTTTTGGGTGGGGGCATTTCTAGGATAGCTTTTACTTTAGATGGATCGACCTCAATGCCACGCGAAAAGAGCGATAAAGCCAAGAAGTTTTCGAAAGAACACAAAGACACATTTCTTTGGTTGAAGGCGAACAGAATATTGCAACGAGCGATCGAAAATAATGGTTAAAACATCGAGATGTTCAACTGCGATGTTTAGATTTGCCGAGAAGATCATCGACATAATCCTCGAGGATAGTGTGCATAATGTCATGAAAAATGTAAGTCATAGCCGTGATAGGTAGCCCGGCATTCTTAAGGCCAAAGCGGCATGACACGATAACGAAGGTTCCCGAGGAGTTATGAAGCGTAGTTTTGTGTTGATCGGCGGGAGCGACCAAAATTTGGTTGTATCTGAAAAGCCATCCATGAGAAAGCATTTCATGACCCGCGGTGAGATCAACAAGTTGATCAATACTTGGGAGGAAGTCATCCTTGGGGCAAGCGAGGTTAAGGTCTCGGAAATCCGTGCATATCAGAAGTCCCCGTCGCTTTAGTAGCGAGTGCGATGTTAGAAATCCATTGAGGATAGTCGATAGGCAAGATGAAGGAAAGCAGAAAGAAGTCGTTGAAGCTCTTCTTTGACCGAGGGCAATGCGTGGATGCATTTTCTCGGTTTTTGTTTGGACTGGTTTGGAATCGGGGTTTAGAGTGATGTTATGGGATGGCAATGGTAGGATCAATTCTGGCATGTCGCGTAGGACAAGCGAAAGCTTGGTTGCGGAGTCTGGAGAAAGGTAGTAAAGGCGGCTTGTTACGATGTGTTAAAAGGGATTGTCCGATCTTCACAATGTGAGGATCCTCCTCCGTGTGGATGTTGATTTCTATAGTCGATTCATTCAACATGGTTTGAGTTTGAGATGGTAAGGCGCGTTGAAGATAGAGTCATCGCCCCGAGGTAAGTGAGGATGGAGTCGTCATCACGGCACTCAACAACATTAATCAAAGGCGAATCCTCTTGATCATGTACGGATATAGAAGGGAAGAGAAGATGGGTCCTCATTATTCGCGTTGATAAGTGAGAGGACCTATGAAGATAGCATTTATGAAAAAAAAAAAAAAAGTTAGGAGGGATAGATTCAAGGTCTATAGATTCTGTGGGTGATGATGGCAAAGTGGGTGATGATGGTTTGGTAGGGGTGACGTCGTCTTCTTCCAGAATACAGCTGACACGAGGTGTCTCTGTGTAGGTGTTTCAGGAAAACCGAGACCACTGCGATCATTGTGTTTGCGGGTAGTCACGGGAATGAGTGTATGTCGGCCTTGTTCGTAAAGACCAAAACCAAAGCCTTTCAAGCACGGCGAGTCGAAGGTGAGGGCGAAAGCGGCGATTTGTCAAGTATTGAAAATCAGATTGGAAGGAACCACACCAAGAGGAGGTTCGGGGGTAATGGAGGATGCGTCAACACCCCCATACGTTAGGTTGGTGCGGCGATGGGGGGTGGTCGTAGAGATTACCTCCCCCCCACGCGGCGGTCGTAGGTGGGATGTGCATGTAATTGTCCGTACTCTGTGGGGTAGGGAAAGAACTAACGTTATATAGGCGGTACTCCCCAGCGTAAGGCGTTGAAAAACATCTACTAAGGGTCGGAGGTTGGGATGTTAGGCTGCGGGAAGGAAGTGGTTTTGCGGCGGTGGTTTCATCGGTTGAAGCGTAGGTGTGGTTGAGGTGGATGGTTGAGGTACATTTGAAGAGGATGGTTGGGTTGAATGTATGGGTGTCTTGATTGGTATAAGCACATCGTTAGGGCGGTATAACATATTGCGAGGTTTTAAAGGGGAGGATCAGCTTTTACGGTGTAGGACTTCCCCTCGTACTCAAATTTTATGCATCATGTAATGTTGAGGAACGCATCCCATGGCCGGATCGAGGTGACCTATGATATATTGTATTGGAACTCTCCCTCGAGGACATAGAAGAGTTCGGGTAAAGTACGTGGTCTACGAATGTTAAGGATCACGGTGCCTAAAGTGGAAGTAATAGCATCATTGAATGATCATGACATGATGGGGTTGGCACACATGCAATTTGGAAGGGATATTCATTTGTTGGAAGGCTTTTGAAGAGATGATATTTAGGCTGGCGCCCCGTCAATCATAACACGACGTACCCGGATATCCGAGCGTCTGCTTTGAGATAAAAAAAAGTAGGAGTCGGGATCTTGGTACCAAAGTCGATAATTTCATCTTCGAGAAGCCAGCTGCGGCGGCTTTGTGTACGAGCCGAAGTGGTTGGGGAGATAGGTTGTTTAGTGAGTGAAGCAACATGATTGGGCGTTAGAATAGAGGTAACAGGAAAGGTTTCATTAGGTAAAACCTCTATCCCTTGAAGGATCTCAACGAGAGCTTGTCGATGAGATTCAGAAGTCTGAATGAGATCATACAGTGTCAATTTTACGGGTGATTGGTGAAGCTGTTTGATCATAGTTCGGTGGGCAACTCCATTAGAGACGGGGTAAGCGGGTCCGCGAATAACCACTTTAGGTGGTGGTGCAATCGGGATGGTTGACGAAGAAAGAGGTGCCGCAGGCATGTTTTCTTTTGCTTTCCCATTGTTTTTCTGCCCTCGAGTAGCGACACTAATCATATTAATCTCGTAGACCTGAGATGAGGAAGATGGTTGGGATAAGTCATGGTCTTCAAGAGGTGGGGTTGTAATAATGATAGATTTTGGTGAGGCGGGGACAGATGGTATAGTAGAGGGAATTGGAGCTAAAGGTCTCTCCCTTCGTAAGTTGTCTTTCTTAACCTTTGTATCCGGGAGAGGTGAGTGACGAAGGATGGTTTTTAAAGCTTTGCATCCCTCCACATCATGCCCCGGTGTGCGGTGATAGGCGCAGATTTTAGACTCATCATAACCTATAGGTCGGGGTTTAGACGGGTCATAAGGTCTAAGTGGGGGTAGGGAAATAGTCGTATTCTCTACCAACATAGCAAGGATTTTGGCGTAAGATCCTTTGAGTGGGTCAAAGTCGGAGGAGGATGAGGGTATTGGTTGCGCGGGTTTTGGTAATGTTTGGGCGTGGTTGGTTCGTACGGGTTTTGGTAATGTTTGGGCGTGGTTGGTTCGTATGGGTGGTGGTTTAGCCGAGGGGTGTTGACACGTGTTTTTCACTAAACGTGGTTTCTTTGGCGCAGAAGCTATATTGGATGATGAGGCCACAGATGATGTGGTATCAGAAAACAACCACGGGGAAATAGGAGTGACCGAAAACAAATCTTTTGATGATGGAATTTGTTTAGGGTTGATAGGTGGACAGGATACGCGGAGTAGCGGTGTTCTTATACCACAGGATCTCTGTATGTGTGCGAAGGCGTAGGTCGCTTTAAAAAAACGCGGGAGGTATGATATATTGATGTAAGGTAGAGGATGGGGTCCCGATATGGAAGGTAGGTGTGACGATGATGGTTTTAGTTGTGATAGAGGCATAGGTTGAGGAGATTGAGTCTGTCTCTTAATGGGGTGGACGGCTTTATTTTTAGATAAATCAAACCGCTTAGGTGGGTGTGTTAGACTAGGTATGGGTGAGGTCCCTAGCGTAGGAGAAGATTTGGTTAAGTTAATAGAAGTGGACGGGGCATTTGGTAGAGGTGAGGGGGGTGAAGGTGAGAACATGGGCATTTTAAGCACGTAAACACTTCGGGTATATGGTGGAGGCCTCGGGATCGGTCATTTGCATTTGAGTAGAATATGGCGTACTCAAGCGTTCCCATAGGAACTGTCTACATCTTACATGGAATGACAGTCCTCACGTGTGAATATGAACTTTTGTACGGAAGAAAGCGGGTTGTGATTCCGAGTCCCTTTGTGGGTGTGATACGAGGGTAGATGAGGCACTGTATCAATAGATGTTAAGAGGTCGACTGGTCGTTGAGAAGATTTAGGTGATGAAGGACTAATAGGTAGGAGGGCGTGTTTGAGAGGATCTGTCATATTTAAAGAATATGGTGATGTCGGTTTAAGAGGTTTCTTGTCTAAGGATGACAAAAGAAGTGGCGAGCCTTCCTCTTGTACAGCAAGAATGGTAGAAGGAGACGTTTGGGAAATAGATAAATTAGATAACATCCGCTCACGAGTCTTGCGAGGATGTGGTATAAGAAGGCTCATTTGTGAGAAGGGAACTCAGGCAGCCAATTCCTTGATGGGTAAAGGCGGCAAGGATTTCAGTTTGTCTTGATGGCGAGGAAGGGGTTCGGTTTCTGCGTTAGTGAAGAGGCTTGATTGAGAATTTGTTCGATAGAGGTCTTTTTGGTGAGAATCGAAGCTGCATGGATCTCATGAACACTCTCCTCGGCTAAGATATCTTGATTTAGATTCTTGTTAGAAGAATGATTCGGGAATGGTTTGTTGAATATTTTCAAATTTCGGTTAGCGGGGGCATTAGGATTATCGAGGCTATATCCCCGCATCAACCATTTCTGCACTATGTTTTTCAACATCTTGCAGTTCTCATGACTGTTGTGTCCCTTCACGCGGTGGAAATTCTGAAGTCATTTTCTTTGTACAGGAAGGTATGGCGCGAGTGGAATCAAACCCGGAATGAGGTTTAACGGGAGGTAATGTAATGGCTCTGCTTTGAGCAATTTTCCAATATCACACCATATGTTTCTCCCGAGGAGTGTAGTTGATAGGTTACGCTTTATACTTATAAGTGGTTTTGGCGGGGTATTAGACGGTGGTTGGGATTTGACCATCACCGCGTGGACAGCTCCTTTTGATTTAGAAGAAGTGGACGCGTGAGGAGTGGTGGTATTTGGTTTATTGGTAGAATCGGGAGTTCGGAAAGTGGGGTTTTGTTCTGTGACCGCAATTTCTCTTCCTCTAAGGCTCGAATCTCTAGTTTTCGAGCCATAGTAAAACTTCATCGAATGTACGGAAAGTTTGAATTTGGAGGGTAGGGGAGATGTGCTTAGCGCGAGCCCGCGTAAAAGATTCGATAAGTTCGGTTTGAGGCAAGGCATACGTAAGTTGGTTGATAAGGCCCCGCCATCGTCAGCGAAATCTGCGATAGATTCGTCTTCAAATTGTCGGATGGCATAAAGGTCGGTGATAGATACTTTCTTGGCAATGTTAATGGAGAAATGATCCAAGAAAGATTGGGCTAGTTGGTTAAAAGAGAAGATTGAGTCTTTGGGTTAAAGCTTTGTACCACTCTCAAGCGGGTCTGATAAGGACATGGGAAAGGTGCGGAGTAATGAGGCATCATCATGGGCAATCAAATAACAAGCATGTCTAAATGATCGCAAGTGTTGTTGAGGATCCTCTTTACTTATTAAAAGCGAGTAAATTTTGGTAACTCCCATTGAGGAGGATATGAATGAAGGGGGACGAGAAGGGTGAATGGGCTCAACAAACTTGCTCGTATGTCAAGGCGCTACGACTTCACTGAAAGCGAAGCCTCCGGTTTTGCATTTTGTCCATCATTTGTTTAATTAGATCAGTAGTTGGATGAGATGATGGTGTGGTTGTGGTAAACGGAGGCAAATTGGGCCAAGGACCACCGCTAGACCCTGGTGGGGTTAAGTGTTGATAAGGTGTGGAGGATGAATATGTTGAGGCAACCGAATAGGGATGTCCCATATAGGATGTTGAGGTCACTGGATACGTGTATGGGAATGAAAAGGTAGGCGGAGCTTGAGAAGGAAAGCTCGTGTGGATAGGTGGCAGAGAGCAAGTCATGAACGGAGCAGTCTGCAAGAGAGATGAGGTAGGGGCAGTCGGCGGTAATGATATGTGGGGTCCGAGGTTAACCAACGGAAAGCCAATCTGAGTCGTATGAACCTCTGAAGCCGTCGGATTGGGAGACGGGGCTAGAGATGCAGGAAGCAAGGCGGTATTATCAGGCGGAGTGGGAGCTAAATGAGCAGCTATACTAATAGGCATACCAACAAGGAGCTGACCATCAGGCGTACGGTCAGGGGTATGAGACAAATAGTATTGTACAGCGCTAGAATTAGCATCCAGAAACTTGGCAAAGTCCTTATCTCCCACAGGAATTTTAGGAACCTCGCTGGTATCCGTAGGATTCCCCACAGAATGTGAAGGGGGTGATTCAGGCAAAGAAACAGAGCAAGCATGTGAAACCATGGCGGTGGCTTGCTTTCGAGTGATAACAACCATGGACAGGAGTTCACAGTAGGGTTTCAATCTGTCAGGAATAGAAACAAACTCAGACTGGTAAAATTGGTAGGTTGCTGGTTTGTCAGGAATTGGAAAAACCGATATCGGTCTAGTAACCGATGTCGGTTATACTATAGCCGACGTCGGTCAGGTAACCGATGTCGGTGTAAGAAGTCTGGGCTAACAAGATATAAAAAGGCTGCTAATTTGATTTTTAACAACGTTTAGTATACTTGTCCAATTATTGATCACGAGAAGGCAGTATGAGAAAGAAAAGCAGAACTAAAAACAAGCAAGATGCACACGCAAATCAGAGATTAACCCTAGGGTTAATTTTAATTATCGTGGGCTTATGCCTTTAGACGTAGAATGATGTCGAGAATCCTAAACAAGAGACTTAGGGGAAATGTCAAGTTGTTTTGGCTTATAAGGTTACCTCAATCGGGCGGAGGAATACCGCGGAAAAGGGGGATGTTTGAGCTGTTGTGTTAATTGTGAAGTGATTTGGTATGTGTTGTGCAGTGAAAGTAAGATTAATTTCCTGTCAATACCGTGGATATCACCCCACGTGTACGACACATTACTTAATCTACGTTCACTAGAATTGAAAAACAACAAGCAGGAATGCAATGCACGTGTTTTAAACCCAAATCGAAAATTATGTTCGATGAAGCAAGAGAGATGACTTTCACTAATGCGAAACTAGGAAAGCAAGACAAATTCTTTGAAATATATAACAAAAGAAAAGCAACAACAAGTATGCTTCCTAAAATGAAAATAAGCAAAGAAAGCGAGAAACCCAAAATGGGTCCCCCATAAGTCGTGCCAAAATGTTTCACTCGGAATGTTTCGTTCCTTTTAGAAACAGATAAGGGTTGGGGCTAGGAGGAATACCTGTAGAATGTCGAGATGATGTGCGCGTACCGTAGAGAAAGATCAGGCTGACTGCGAAGAACTCCTTTTTGTCTTGGAAGGACTACCTGCAAATAAGAACACAAGACCACAAGATTTTAATTAGACAATAAATGAGGAAACTGCCTTGGGCCCAGGAAATATAAAACTTCCTTTCGAAGGTGGTCAGTTCCCTGCTAATATGAATTAACACAAAAGACTATAAGATATCAATTAAATTGCTTTGTTGAACTGGGTAGGGGAAAGGCTGGTTATTGGTTATAGTCAGTATAACCGATGCCGGTTACTGATAACCGATGGCGGTTACTGATGACCGATATCGGTAGAGTCTAGGATCTGAAGGTTGGTTGTTTTGTGGGGTGGTGGTGTTATTTGGTAGTTGTGTTATTTGTAGAAATTTGTATATAGGTGATATTAGGAAATAGGGTGATGAGAGGTAGATGAATGCAGGTTAGATGCAATGACACGTTGGTAGTGGATCAAGAATGGATTTGTGGGGACTTATGATTCAAAAAGTGAAGAAATGTTATTAAAGAGGACATGCAAGATGTAACTTACGATTATTCACGGAGATGCGAGGTCAAGAGCTCACGATGAAAAGCGAAGGCGAGGTAGGATGGTGCGGCACACAATCAAATCAAATCAGCTGAGTATCACAGGGCTCTGGTATCCAGTTGCAGTCCTTGGCTTACTCTCCTTGGCTCTTAACTCTCTTGTCTCTTCACTTGTCTCTGCTCAGTCAAGTAAAGATCCGGGTTCTCTTGATCGCTCCTGATGCTCTTTTCTTGATTCAAAGAATCCTTTCCTCTGATCCAAAAATGAAATTCCGGTCCCTTGTTTTTGGTTTGGGGAGGCCATTTCTGAGGAACCGATGGCGGTTCGTAATCGACGGCAAGTGGTCGAGTAGGAACCGGCATCGGTAAGGAAAAAGTAGGCTATTTTTAGTAAAATAGCCCACCTTCCTACTTTTCTCGAGAGAGATTAGTTGCGGGCTTGGTCAAGTGACTAGAAGGTCGGTTTTGGGTGCGAAAGGGTCATTAGTCATGGGTGTAGGTATAGACCAAGTTTTAGGTCTTAATTAGGTTAGTTTAGGATTAGGGCTAGGTCATGATGAGGTGGCAAAATGAGGTGGTAGGTGAGGTGATGGGGATTTATCAATTTATTTTTCCTTGGATCATGCAATTTGTGTTAACAAGACTAGGATCATGAACTTACACATGATAAGATGAGATAGTTTCAAATTTAATTGTAAACCTAGTTCCATACTTTTTCCTTAGTAGCATATGATACCAATATGAGGAAATATATCTACCCAATTTGGCTTTGAAATCTCTGGAGAGGGAGAGGGCGAACAAGGTTGACAAGTCAATCACAGAGATGTCTTATGTTATAGTATGCTTGGACAAACATTCATATTCAACTCCAAATCCTTGATTACACCTAAGACCTACACTATTGATCCATCAATTTGCAAGACACCTTTTGAATTTGGACTATATTAAATTTATAGGATATCGTAATTTTCCTTGGCATCACCTAGGTACTAAAACCAAAATCTATCATGTAATTGTGTACAAGGTGTTTTCCAACTATCAGAGACATGTAGAAAGGATGAGGCTTAATATTTTCACTTACTTTCTCCATCTTAGGATGACACATGTTAAACACGAAATCTAATTTGTGTGTTGTAATTTCTAGAGGTGGAAGCTACTTCAATGATTCCTACAAGAGATCCCTTTGAGATGGGATATATATGGCATCCCACATTATGATGTTTAAATTCATCCTTTTCATATATTCCATAATGTTAAGGAGAATTCCCATAGATTTTTGCAAAGGAGTGACATGCTATTTAATTCATTGTTCTATCGAGAAGGTCTTTGGTTGATGTAATTTACATGATCCACAAACCTAAAGTGTTTTTGGATCTTGTATATTCTTGAGAATTGGATTGTTTTTGGTTGTTAAGTAACCCACGATAGATCTGGACGAAGTTTAATTTCCATTCAAGTCTATGGACTAACTAGAATTTTTATGTGGAGTTGGGGAAACATGAGGATACTTTACATCCACTTGTCTCTTTTTGGACCTTTTTTTGTTTGCCACATGAGGTTCGACCTATTCAACATGCCTATAACTTGATTAAGAACATACAAATATTGAAGTATAAAAGGCATGAAGTTAGGTTTAGGAGTTGCCTCTTGTATCTTATATGCATTGTGTTATTGTGGAGTCATGGCTTGTTCTTACTAATAAAATGGATTTTCACCATAAAATATTTCTCATATGATGAATTCATTCCAACTTCACATGCATATTAGTCATGAGGTTGATCACAAGGATAAAATCATTCAAAACCTTGGGCCATATTATTCTAGACAGGAACAATGGATTTGCTTAAGCTAGGGGCTGGTAAAGATTATGGGTTTAAATTTGGCGATCTTCTGGTGGGAAATTTTGTGCAAATATATTTCTTGGATATTGATATATTTGTTTTGGGTAGCCCTATGGAGGATTACGATAATTTTTTGGGGATTGATCTTGTTATATCTTAAAGGGGACAATCTCATTTGTTAATTTTTTTAGTTGAACACTAAGTATTTCAATCTCTTATTGATTTATGGTGTAATTAGATGAGGATGTAGATGATTAAGTATATGGTTGAGGAATAAGAGTAATGGTTGGTTGGGTATCATGCTGCAATTCATGAAAAATGGGCATTGGTAGTCTATGGGTTATTTTTATTGTTTGTATTAAATAGTTCTTAGCCCTAATGGCTATTGTATAAGTAGTTGGTAGTTGAATATCACCCATAGACTTAATCATCACTACTATATCAAAATTCAAAGCTCTAAGAAAGTATAAAAAAGCACCTTGAGGGGTTGGTCTTAAAAGGACTAGAATTATGTCCCATGTTTTTGGAACTTGAAGTTGAAATCTGCGATGAGCTCATTTGTTTCCCACTTGATTGTGTTTAGTTTCTCAAGAAGTGAAATGTTGTCTGCATTTTCATCAAATTGTAGATAGAGAATGGTCCCAAGTTCATCCCAAGTGAAGATTAAAGTAGTAGGAAATTTTTTATACCATTATAAATGTTTTTCTTTGAGAGATGATTCTGATAGACGCACCGCAACATCATCTTTCATGAATGCATGTACTAAACAAACGTTTTAAATATCTGAATGTGCTCCATGGGCGTGGCATAATTTTTTCGAGTGAAGAAGAGGATACTCTTGAGGAGGATATTGGGATATCGTGTTGTGCGGTTTGGGAGAAAAGGACTACCACAATTAAAACTTACAAATGGAAAGTTTATTTGATACACTATGAATGGAATAGGTCCGATACTTCGAGAGGAAGTGGAAACAGATTTATCTATAGGTGGAGTTGAAAACATTACGCTTGTGGATACCACATACCTCTGTGGAGATCATTCCCTTCTTCTTCTTCATGGGGAGAGTTGCAGATAATCAAATGGATCACCTTTGGATATGCTTGACCTTGTTTGCACTCTTGTCATGAAATAAAAAATCTTAAACTAGTGGAAGCTAAAATATTTAATTTTGGGGAGACACCATATATATTGAAGAATGCCTCTAAAGGCTAAAACTACTAAGTTACACACAAAAACTCAATAGTGATGAAGTAAAGCTCATTTAACCTATCCCATCTGGGTGTGTCAAAACCGTTGGAGCTCAAAATTGTACCCTGGTCTGAATCATGGGATATTCATAATTTTGAGGCAACATGGGACTGTCTCTAAGAGTGGGACTTATGGCTTGAGATAGAACTCTAGATAAGGTAGGATTCCTCTATTCTTTAGATTGGGAAAACCCACATAAAACAACCTACTCTAATTCTAAAAATACTCCTACAACTAATCTTACACTAGCATTTCCAAGGAGTTAGGGAGACAAATGCAAGAAATACAAAAATAAGGTAAAAGAGGTGGTGATAGCACTAGAAAAAAGGTGGAACTCCTCCTACTCCCAATGACACATATGCAGGCTCACAGAGAGTAAGATCGTGAAGATGCACATAATTTTAGTGTAAGTAGCTAAAAGAATACAATATACGTAATATTGCAAAGATATTCATGCCAAATATAGAGTATTAGAAATAAGGAGAGAAACCACACTTACATTAATAAATCCTTTATAGTTTACATGTAGATCCGAGGAAATAAAATATCCTTTTGTGTGTTACTAGAGGTCAAATGCATGAAATTTCAAGTTTCACAGAGAAGAGCCCAAAAATTATTGAGGAAGAAAATAGGAAAAGAACCCTTAAAATGCGTAAAAGCACTTACATTTATACCATTCATAGAAGGGAGAAGAGAAATAGAAGAAAGAAGAAAAGACTTCCATGTTGGAGTACCGATCTCCTAAAATCATGCGAGACAAGCATGGTTGCCATTATTATTTACATAGTTAACTTGTAGTATAGATATGGTGCCATTATAGGAGAACCAAAACTAGAATCATGGTACCTTAATTTTATCACATGCCATCCGACCATACAGAAAGACGCCATATTTTATTAAATTTTTGTGGTTGGGGTGGTTGATCCTTTGGTTTAGAAATAGGTGCAACTTTTAGACCTTCTATAGAAGTCTTATATTTTTAATGTTTCCATGGATTCACTTGACTTTCCATTTTTATTGAATAATGAGAAGAGCCTCCTTTTATTTGTGTTGTTTGAGTGTTTCTACACTTCTCCATTAGACTCTCCTTGATGATGTGAAGTTCTCTCTCTCTTTTCATGTGGCATCATACTTGAGGATAAGTTCCTTTGTTTTATTACATTGACAACTTGTGGAACACTATGATGTAAGGATCCCACATAACATTGGGATAGTGTTTCATATTTTCTGACCTTATCCATTTCAATTTTTTTTTCTTACTACACATGCCTTCAAAATTCATTCACTATTGCTTCTAACTTGGAGGTTTTATATCTGGTTTCGCATAATTCTACATCTTCCATGTCCATGTGATATTGTGTTTCCATGCCGCGAAGCGCTAATTCATTATCACTTCCTATGCTCCATGGATTCTATCTTATCCAATTTCTAATTTCGCGTAAGAATGTGGTCCCTGTGGTGCTCTTACTTACCTTTGACTTGAGAGTACTTGACTTCCTTAGTGTCTTGAAGGTCTAAAAAATCCATGAAACACTAAATTTTCTAAAATCCTTCTAATTCCTAAGTGCTCATTTATTTGTTCCATGGGTTAGGACAACCCACAGGACACTACATCTCTTGCATTATGTGGTACACTAATTTTTTGTTTTCGTGGATTTCTGGAAAAAGTGTCTAAGTTCTTGACTTATATGAGTTGTTAAAAATTACATGGGGTGCAGTTTTGAACAAAAATCACCATAAAATGTGATCTCTCCTATTTTATTTGGCTTAGTAACTACCAATCTCACCCAATATGATTTCTCTATGGGATATATTATTCCTTCTTCCACCATTTGGTCCAATTACTCCTTGTCCTTTTCCTTATTTTTTACATTAAATTTGTGAGGCCTCTTTTTGACAAGTTTATCTCTATCCTTTAATTCTATGTAGATTTTCCCTAATGATAGATCCAGTCCATTTATTTCACCAAATTTAATGAGAAACCCATCTTCATAGTATTTTTATAATTGTAAAATATCATACATCTATTTTTCCATCCAATAGTCTTTATTAGTGGCTAATTTTATAGTTCTTAAAGGATCAATGTCTTCTACCCTCTTGTGCACTAGTTCATCATATCTTTTAGACTTTCCTTTATCTATAGTGTCTTCTACCATTCTTGAGCCTTCTTTTTCTTCTATGTTTACATTACATATATGTTCTTATTCATCCTTGCACAATTTATTTTCAACTAGAAGAGGTTTAATGCATTTGTTTTCAAATGTTCCGATAGTTCCATATCATCCTTGACATCGGGTTCCTCTTTCTTATTCTTTTTATATCCTACTTTATAACATACCTCTACTTTGTGATACATCCAATTTTTCATTGTTTCAATCCGTGACTATTATCAAAGTGTAATTTCTACGATTGGTTTATTTGGGATCTAGGAATTTTGCTCCTCCTTATTCAATAGTTCTATGACATAAGAATGTTTTGATCTTCTAAATAGAATAATCTACAAGGGAATTCTTGTATTTAAATGTAAAGGTTTGAATAAATTCCTCCTACACATTTCTCCAAGTGTGTATTTTTCTTATCCTCTCCAAATGAAAATACCAATCCTTTTGCATTGGAGTAATTGTTTACAGGAAGACATGAATCCTCGATTTAGGATCAATTTGTTGTATTTTCTAGGACTATGTGTACCCTTAAATGTGAATAAACATACATTATTTTGTATGGTACCTAGGCCATTCTTTAGTTAGTCCAGGGGTGGTATAATACGTGTTGCATACATCATGCCTACAAAATTCATTACATATGAGGTTATTGGTTTTATGCATGAACCACCATGTAGCTAATATTCCCTTTAGTGTATAGTCCAAAGTGCGTTGATTATCATGCCTTCTTAAGGTACATGTTTATGAAATTCAACCAATACCGACTAGAGGTCCCAAAGAATTGTGGAGTTCATTTTTTCTACCGAACCATTCTCATTGGAATGAATTTTTGTCCTCTCCACATCCAATGGTTTAAATATGCATCCCAATCCCCACCTATTGAATATTATATCTACAATAGGATATGGATTTATCCACGTGTATCATTATAATCTTGATTATGTTGTGTAAATGAACATAATTATATTATCTTGGACTTATTTAGAGACCTAATGTTGTATTAAAAATCTTCATCTATGAATGGTTTCTTTGTTTTTGTAGTGACAAGAATATCTCAATTCCTGAAATCATCTACATTCATTTCCTTTTTGTATTATAGAGCTTTATAATTTTTGTGATGTATGGTCTTACAACAACATTCAATATCCTGTGCATAAGGATACATCTAGGTTATTTAGGAATAGTGTATGGTCTTTGTCTAGTCATGTTTATAGGTATCCCAATGATACAATCATCAAGGTTTACTTATATATAATGTTTTACCATATTTCTTTTCATATTACCATCGGACACCCTAGTTCTTTCGATCAACACAAGATAGTTTTTTCATGTGTTTTCATGTCAATCACTTTAAAATACCCATTTAAAATCAATATCATGACTGTATTTCTACATTTTCAAGATGAGCAATTGTATCAACTCTCTCCCGTAAACTACAAGATTGATAATAACAAGGATATAAGCCAGAATTGGAGCTCGATGTCTTCTCAAGTGGATCTCAACATCATATTGATATTGCTTCAAACATTAAAGACTGTATATTTCATTTCATATCCCCCTAGTATTATATTCAATCTATTATCCAAATCCCATGGCTTCTTAGTCTTTAAGTACCATATTGGTTTCTTTGCTTGTACTGCTCCACTTAATGAGCTTTCTAATGGTGTCTTGAGTAAGTTAGAGATGTTTTGTAAAATATCCTCATTATGTAAAACATTTGCTATTTTCATAAGATTTTATAATGCAGACACCACTCCTTGCTTTAAAATTATCATCATCTAGCCATAAATATTAGCTTCCACTTCCGTCATACTTTTCCATTGACATTTTTTTGAATTGAGTGCAACAATCACATGTCTTCTTTAAGAAATTTTTCCCTTACTTGGGTTGGGATACATATCCTTATATGCACATTGTATTTGGGGTTCATTTGTAACCTCCACATGTTTAAATCCTTTCTCTTTCCTTTGAGCTGTGGTGAAAGCTTAGAGAATTACATTATATTTGTGCACAACATTGATAATTTTACCATAGAACAAATCCTTTTATTTTCTTTGTTTCTCTAACATGAGATAATCTTAAATTTATGTTGCAAGTGTATGCTACGGTATGCATAAAACACTTCCTACTTTGTATTTTAAGGAAAATTTCATGCAATGTGATTTCATTCTCCACAAAGATAATAAACCACTCCTTAAATTTGTGGTCGGGTCCTATCCTCCTTTGTTAGTAACCATCATGGTATCCTCCTTTCTACACACCATACTTCCCTCGTAGGGTGTTTTATCTTTAATTTTGGCCTTTATATCCTCCATAAAGGGATCACGGAGTAGTTTCATTGTACCCATGTGATTTTATAGTGAAATAGGTTCCCAAACCATATTATTTTTTAGAGATGCTGGAGCCAAATTTAGACTTGGTTATAGACATTGTGGTGTCCATTGTGTGTTTGATTGTGGTGAGGAAGGATCCCACTATATGCTTGGTCAAGGAGATGAAACCTTCTTTATTTTGGGATAGATGGTTGTGCTAATTTCATTTATACTATGAATAAATTCCTACATAAACTCCTTAAAATCTATAAAAAAATTAGCTTTATGTGTGGTATCTCATCAAAAATTGTATACTACATTTTGAGGTTACCTATCATAATGTTGTAGCAAGTGATAGTTATTAGGTGAGTGTCATCATGTCGTGCCCCACCTTGGTAACGGAATTCAACAGTTTTACCAAATTAAAAAAAAAAAAAAAGTAACTAAGGTTCTACTTTTCCCCCTTTCATTAATATTTAAGTCATATTAATTATTTATTTCCCGAGGTTTCCTAAAACAATTAATTCTAATTAATTTTAATTATCTAGCCTCTATAAAACTTACACATTTTTAAATCTATATCTCATTTAATTAGGATTCACCCCCAAAGAGAAATAATTACCCATCCTAAATAAAATCATTTCCCACAAAATTACCCATGACTTAATGTGTGTAGGGTGGAATATGGACCCTAGGATTAAATCAATCTTAGCCCTTGGTTTGGAAAAAGCCCTAAAATTTTCCCTAACTTCTTTACCTCTTCCTTTCTTTTCATTTGAATGTCTTTCTTATTTCCCCTCTCCTTTATTTCATTCTTTTTCTCATTTGTAGGTTCTTTGGGAGGAGTCATGGAGTTAGTTTTCCCTATTTTGTTTGTAATTCTTATTGAAGTTCCTTTGATGTAGATATATATATATATATATATATATATATATATATTGATTATTATTTTTGTTTTTCTTTCTTTTTTTTTTTTACGGTGGCGGATTTGATGAGGGAAGGTTTTATTTTGTTTGAGTAGGGCAGCATGGGGTGGTGTGGTCATGGTGGCCGTGAGGGGAGTTAGAGGGTGTTGCGTGGTGTGGGGGTAGCGTGGGCGGAGGGCCGTGGTGGTAGAGGCGTGGGGAGGCGGCCAAGCGGTGTAGCGGCGAGATAGGGTGCGGGCTGGTATGGCCGTGGGTGCGTGGGGAGGGCGAGAGGCACGGGGGATAGCGTAGGGGCGATTACGGCATTGGAGGACGTGAGGGGGTGTGGGGGTAGGGTTCAGCCCGCCCCACACCAATTCAATAAAAATAAAACAAAACAAAACAACCGAATTTCTTTTGTTTATTTTGTTTTATTTTGTTTAAATATAAATTTAATTTGTTAATATTTATAAAAACTTAATAATATATACATATATTTATATACCTATATATATCTTGTTATTATATTTTTTTTGTTTTTTTGTAAAACCGAGTAACCTACATTTTATATATTATAAGATACTCATATACTAGGTAAAATATGTATAAAATAATATATAGTCTGTAAGGAATATTTATCTACAAGGAAAGAAAGAGATTATTTCAAGTTGTAACAGGAAGATTTCTATTCACTAACTTGGTGACTTATGTGCCTACAATTTTTTTCCTCAATAAAAATAAAGACTTATTTCTAAAAGAAGGTCTTCAAAGGAGATAACTTAATCAAGTACGATTGTTTAATAAGAGAAAAACATTAAACTTCTCATGGAAAGGATCCAAGACTATTCTTACTCCAAGCATTAATATTACAAACTAAACAATACAATAGAGAATACTTTCTTTTCAAATGCAATTTATGAAAGGATTATTTCAGATTTACACATAAATAAGAATCTCTAACAATTAGTATATTTTCTTTGAACACAAATAAAAAATAGATTTCTAAAACCATATTAATATACAAGGAGATGTACATTTCACAAATAATAATAGTTTCTTCCAAAGTTAAACAACAAGTTTCTTATAACAAAGTAGATTTCCTTTCAAATAGACTTTTTTTGTCAATAAACATTCCAACAACAAACATGTGAAGTGAATGTAAAAAAAAATGCTTCTACGAAATGTATTTTAAAGGAAGTCAATATTTTACAAATCTTCTTTGCACAATCTCTCAATAACTCACTACTTCATATTTCTCAATCATGCCTAAATACATAGGAGACAACTATCAACTCTTTTCCAAGATTGAAAGAAGGTTTTCAATTACAAAAAGGAGAGGAATTTCATTAAAGAGGAAATTTTCCACAAGCCATACTTAAGTGGCTACAATACAAGAATTGTTACACAAAGATTAGAGAAGACAAGAAAAACTCTCAATATCTCCAACTTCCAACTTTGAGCTCCAACCTTCATGCCTTCAAGAAAATCAACAAGGAGAAAGAGCTTGTTTTCCACCCAACCATAGGCATCATTACATGCCTCTCCCAAGGTTGGGATGCATGCTAGCCTCCCCCAAGCCCATGGGAAAGAGGACAACCAACCACAACTTGCACAAGATGGAGGGTGAACTAACAATGATACAAACACACAAAAATAGGAAAAAACCCAAGGCAAGACTCAAAATTTTCCAAAGAGAATAACCCAAGTTCTTCTAAAAAAATGGGGAAGAGAGGAGAGGAGTTCTCCAAAAATTGTTACCAAGACTATAATCACAATAACTAGACCTCCATGCCCTCCTTATTACTCCTATATCATTTAAACCCTCCTTATTCCTCCACCCTTTCTCAAGTCCTTCTTGGAAGGATTTTCAAACCCCAAAGGGGTTTCCTTACTAAAACGGGGAAGGAGATTCAAGCCAAATGAATCAACTTCCCCACCTCGGCCATTTGAGAGGAAAACACTAAGACCCTACAAGACTTGTACATCAACCCTTGAGGATTGAGAGGAAAAATCCCTCTCTCTTCCCCACAACTACAAAACTCCATCATGCCATATGATGGAGGAGTAAAAAAACAAACAACCAACATCCACATGCAACAATAACAATTCAAGTAGCCATTCTAACCACTAAAATGAATACAACACATGCAATAAGACATAAGAGCCTACCTCAAAGAAAGCTCTCCAAAAAGCTTTCCAACTTCAAATTTCTCCACTCCTTGACTCAAGCAATCTCTAGCTCCAAATCACCCAAGCACCCCAAGCAAAAAGCTCCAAACCAAAAAAAGGTTCTCTTCAATTCCCATGAAGGAGAATTTGAAGAGAAAAAAGAAAAAATCCACACAAATGAGGGGGTGACATGTGTCACCCCTCTCCTCCCTCAAGGTCAAAGATGCTAAAACAAAAAGAGAAAGGGTAAAATGCCTTTTAGCCCTCTTCTCCCAAATGACTCAAAATTCTAACAAGACAAATCTTGTGCATCTTTTAACAAACAATCCAATCCACACCCATTACATGGATGTGACCAAACAAGAGGCAAAAAGGGAGGAAAACTCCATCTAGCCTTGAAAATAAGCCCCCTACCCATTAGGTAGGGTCAAAACTCATTTTTATGTTAGGGGAACTCCCAAACTAAAAAGGGTCCCAAAAATGCCCAAAATAACCCAATTTCGGGTTTTGCATTTTTAGCACAAGGGTAGAGGGTGTGGGGACCACCCAAGGGTTTACATGTGACCTTAAACCCCAAAATTAAGTACATCATTAAACAAAATCAAAGCTTAATGAAAGTGGGATCATTAACTCCCAAAAAACAAGTTTACAACACAACCAATTACCTAAGCAAGGTTAATAATTACAAGACATAATACATTACAAAGAGGACCACCCATGGTGTCCAAAACAATAATTCTAACGCTAAGGATTCAAGCAATAAACATGGCTAGGGCTTGGCCCATGGGCTGCTCATGCAAGATTGTGTAGCTAGCACGAATCCACGTTCTCTGTAAATCATCACTTGCACACTCATTGCACACATTAACCGCACTTTGTCAGATAAAATATAATTCAATGACTCCGTAAGATTATCAATGAGTTCTAAACTAGCCTAACATCCTACTGAATTCAAAATGTGACAACGTGCACAATCATACTCAATTCACCATAAGTTAGTCACAATAATAAAATGACATGTATCCATAGAATCTCAACATGCAACAAACAGAGTACCCATCAATATAATTATGTTCCAAAAACAACATCATATCCGTTAGTACCCATGACATCATAAGATAATGCGACAACATAGAAATTAAGCTAAATTGGCGTTATTCGCCTAATGTCCACACATGTCTAATAAGATCAAATCTCCAATATAATGTCCAAGATATAACAACTCTCTATCAAAACATGTTTATGAGAAAAGAAACAACAAACTCTTGAGCTATAAAAGTGTGGGCACTACACATCATATGCTACATAATTCACAATATTATCCTCCTCCCCCTGCCTTATTTTTCTTGTAGTTATATTTTGGTGTCCCTCATCTCTGCACTCTGTAAACCATATGTTGAGCCTTAGTTTATTTCCTTGATCTGCACATTCTTTGCATCTAAATTTACATATATTTTTGGATGGACACATTAATTTATCCATAATTTTTAATCTTATCAACCCATATAGTTACTTGATGCCCTCATATTCTGCTTCAAATTTCATACGTGTAGTTCCAAAATGAAAGTTATTGTGTAATCCCTCTACAAACAAGGTTACTTTACTTGAATTGTCAAAATTGAAACTAGTTTTGTTCATTACATTATAGAACCTTATATCATATTATGACAGACTCTATTGGTTTCCATTTTATCTCCTTGAGTCCACATAGTCTTCCCCACACACTTATTTCTTTTAAATTCTTATGTGAGTGCATTATACACATCCTATAGATTTTACGCTAAAATTTCTTGAATATATAAATTCAATTATCTTACATATAGATCCCCTATGAGTTCATAGTTCTTGGTGGTATCATAAGTTACCTCTTTCCCCAACTCATATCAAAAGTTATCGGGCAACACTCAAGATCAATAGACTTTTCATATGGTTGTAAGATTGTTGAGGATTAGGATTATGAACCATCTTTGCTCTCATTCCCAACTTACTTCTTGAATGAATTTGTGTAGTATTATAACTTAGGATATGATTTGGATTTAATTGCATGCTTAGTTGATTATTACTCACATAAGTATGTATACGAGCATTATGTCTCTTCTTCTTCTAATTCTTCCTACTATATAGAAATTCAACCCTATATTTTGGGATCACAAAAATATTGTTACTACACTCTCCACTCTTTTCATGGTATCCCTTGAATGTAATCCTAAGAAATGGGTATTTTTATAATGATATCTTGAATTCTCTTTAAATTTCTTCCATGTTTATCACTTTAGATCTTTGTATGTAATACAATATGTATTGTAAATGATTGACTTAATCTTCTTCGCAATTATTGTAAAATTAAAAACTACTCAAGTTGTTTTGATAATACCACATAATCGATTCTCTGTGTGGATCAAGGGACATACATCCTAGAAGTAGGGTATTATCTATAGATGCTAAATCTATGCACTTACGTACATTTATAGGTCCTAAAGCATACTAATGTATACATGGTTCCTAATCAATAAAACTAGTGGTTGAAAAATTCTTTTCACCTTTTTCTTTATCTCTTACACTTTTATTGGCCTTACACACCTTATGAAATTTTCGGTAATTAAATAATTTATCTTTTATGACCTCAAACACTAGTGCCCAACTAGGAAAGAAGTGCCCAAGTGCTCTTGTCCCTTCACGGTAACTCTTTCCCCTCTTTTCCTTCTTCTTACTCTTACGAGTTCTTTTCACGTCTTGGGAATATTTTTACACGTTGGGTTAGCCTTTTAGATGTCAATTACAAAATTCAAATAAGGAAATCATATATACTTAGTTAATTCTCTCAAATAAGGGGCTTAATATTATAAGCATTACCTATCATTACCTAAGCTTGCATTCAAAGGCACAAGATAATTATAAGGCATACATCTATCAAATCCATACAAGAGAAAAGGGTTGCATCAATATGCATACAAATCATAAGAGGGGATTCCATTCTATTCCATCACATATATTACGTATACTTGGTACATTCTAGATCTAGCTGTAACACCCCTTTTTACTTCATCGAGAACTAGGGATTTTTTTAATATACTAAATCATTAAATACAAATTATTCCTTCATTAAATTTAATACACAAAAATTAAATTCCAGCATACGAGACTTGTAATTTCCTAAGCTATCTTATGCTGAAAGGAATAACGTCATTTACAACAATAGATGAAGTAAACCAACTTTAAATAGTGTTTAAAATTCAATCAGACAATCTATGATAATCATGTGCAAGCTGTAAGGGTTTACAAATCTACGATTCCCCTTGATGTTCTTTTGAGCCAATATAACCAATATATCATTTGGTTAAGCCTTATTACAGGTTAAGAGAACTTTTGATATCTTCTTCGCTTCTATGGAAAGCTACTACCGTAACCATCATCTGAATCTTGAAACTACAACAAGAATACTTGGTGAACAAACAATGCATCTAGTTACATGCACTACTATGACCATAGTTTATTTGGTGTTGCACTAGAAATCTAGATTCGAAGGCGCACATAATCCTATGGAACATGTCTTCCCTTCACCTCACAACCGTTCCAATCATATTAATTAGGATTCATTTCTGTTATTTAGGTTATTAAGTTTACTATTAAACATCTTAGGTGATCATGTATTTAATAAGTTCAATTACCAAAGTTATGAGTATCATGGCTCGATAATTGAGTCCCATGAATCCTGTCAGTACTATCTTGGGATTGCCACAAGAAGGGTTTCACCCATATAATGACTTGTGTAATTAGACATTTGATAATTTCCCCATAGTCATCCACGGTTAGTACTGGAACAAGGTTCAGTGACATGATTGTCGCTCCTTGATTCTCACACTTCACGATAATTTAGAAAGATAAAATAACATCATTTATGATCATTAATAATTACTTAATCTTACCTATTTCACTTACGTTATATGGAGACAACTTTACATTTTCAAGTGATCAAAAATTAATTTTGTACTTCATACCATAAAAGTATATGTTGTTGCTATAATATGAAATTGTTTAATTCTCATTACCTTTGATATGTAAAGTGATTTATAACATTTGAATTAGGATTGCTAGATGTGACTATAGTCAATTCTTAACACAACTCATTTATCCTTCCAAAGCAAATAAATTTATTTCACCTTAGACTAATATATGTATTTGTACTTTTTAAGCAATCATAATGTACTATCATACTTGTTTTATGTCAAAGTAGATGTCATACCCCTAAGTCTTGTAATCATCATGTATATATAAGTTAATGGGATATATTGTTATACTAGTTCTATGTGGATGTACTTGTTCACACAAGGGTGCTATGAACATGATACTTCCTCACACTATATCAATAGTATTCTTGTGAGATACTTGATATAAAAGACAACAATAAAACTCTCATTAATCCATACTCGTATATTGGTTATACCTTCATGTTTACAAAGATTAACATGTACATCTTTCATACTTAATTCCTTTAAGTATGCCTTTTAATTCTGGTTTTAGCTCAAGAGGGTTATTAAACTCTTCATACTTATTCCTAGATAATGCACTTGTTTACCACATGAACATTGCAGAAATATCATTACAACATATTTGAATAATTCATAATTAAGTCGCGATTACAAAGAACTACAAAAATGATTCTTAAACATAATTGGTATACATCATTTGTTATAAATGAAGGGCCATAATCCTTCACACACATTCTTAACCTCATTCAATGCCATACTAATTTAGTTTCATTATTGTTTGTTAACATGTTTGTATAGAAATATCATATGATAATATTTTGGCTTGATTATATATACGAGTACTTGATTGACAACAACAATCTCTAATAAAGTCATATACCCAATCTTGATATTCCTTTCATCAATAAATAACATAAAAATTGATGCTTTTACATAACTCAAAAGGTGACTATAAAAAGAATGTCAATATGTATATAAGGTATATAAGGTCGGTGAAAAAATATTGGAATAAAAAGTCATTTATAATCTTCTTGTTGTACTACGAACAAAATGAACACGGTAAGGATTATCTCATATCACTTTCATATAATCCAAAATCTATAATAAGAATCACAATAAGAAAATAGATGAAATGAATATAAGAAATAGATCAATTCTTCCACCAACACCTTCACACAACCTTACAATAAATATTCATGACCTCCCATAAATGTTATTTATAAAAGTATCATCATAGCAACCTGGGAAAAACTAGGCCATAACTGTAAAGACTAAGCTTTTCACTTACTTATAACCATTTTCGTTTTTGGTATTTCATATCACCAACAAGATAATTATTTTAAAAAGCGACAAAATATTCATCACTAAATCACTGTTGTTATTCTTGGACACGGTTAAACCCTCAATCAATTAAGGATCTGGAAAACATAAACTTAGTACATCTAATTTTGACTATTAAGAGTTATGCAGGTTATCCATAGCCATATTGACTCAAATCAATCTAATTCCAAGTCAAGACAACCATCTATAGGAATAAAAGATCATAACTGATAAGAATACACTTCTATCAATCTCAAACTTGTAGTAATATTTCATTTTTTTGTATTATATTAATAGTATTTAAGCACATGATATCAGTCTCAAAGGAGATCTCGTGTTAAAATCTAGGCTTTAACACATCATCAAATAACTCAGTTTGAGATAATACATATTACCCACAATCAATAATAATAGGTCAGATAAATACTCTTACCCACACCCTCCAACCATTCATCATAGTGACCAGTCGGGAAACGATTTTACTCTACTCAACCATAAGGGGAAAGGGTTTACCTATGCACTTCCATACGAAATAATCCCCAAAATTTCTTCCATAGTGATTCAGGATGGATGTCTGATTTTGGGTTAAAATAACAAATCTCTTACGCAACTCTATGACTAGAGTCAACATTATGATTTCAAAAGAACTTTAGGAATAATTTCCTAGCCCCTAAAATGCAATATACCAGTCCTTAACAGACAAGGAGATTCAAACCTAGATGCAAACATACTTTGCAATTCCTTGTTAAATTTATATAAGTAACCAAATGAAAAAAAAACTACATTCTTTGCATTTCAACAATTTTCCAATAAATTGGTAGAATTTACCCAACAAAAAACATAAATATTCCAAATATTTTTCAACATATTAGAAATAAAACATCAAGAGGAAAAAGGATACTCCATGCCTGATTTAGACAACTTGCCGAATCTAAACATTTCTTCACAAAATCTTCACTTAAATTCCCCATCAAAATCAGGAGTTGAAAACACTAAAAATCCCCTATTCCCAATCTCCTCTATGGATTTATACCAATTTAAATATGACCATGTAGTAAAATATATACATTTATTTTAACATAATCAAATATCTCAACCAAACATAAGCGATAAGATGTACGCTTCATACAATGTTTGTAAATTGATTGATCAAAGGAGGAGCTCAAGTTTACAACTCAAAAAATAAAGAACCATACAAGGTTACATGCAATAGATTCCGTGAAAAGCTTCTCATTTTTTGAAACTATTTATTTAGTTATTCGAATTGAATTTTACTAGTGCCACATTATGTCCATCAAATTACCCCGCCATGACCATTTCTCCTCGCCAAATCAGGTTAGTGGAGTTTTTAACGAACAATGCAAGTTTATCAGAAATGTCTTAACCATTAATTTTGTATGGGCACTTTGCTTTGAAATTACAAAACAATGATTAACCACGACTCAACTTGGTAAATCGACCACCAAAATAATCAACAATCCATGCAACTCAAGAATAACTAAATGTAACCCTATTTACTTGCATGGCCATTAACCAACCCCATAAAATATTATTAGTATACATAGGATCAAAAGAGCTTATTCAAAAATCCATCCAACTGAAAATTATTTAATCAATCCAATAGTTAGGATTATGGTTGAACCAAGTGATTAATATCATTAAAATGCCTTTACTAATCGTTTAGACCTTATGGTGGTTAAACATCCTTTTCTATTTGTCAAGTCAATAAACCTTAGTCAAGTTTAATCAAGAAAATCATACATTGAAGCTACTCTTCCTCATATGTATAATTAAAGGCCTTATTATGCCTTTTCCATGGTCTTAGACCATTGTAAAAAAAGGTTAATTGTACTAAAAATTATGGTTAAAAGAAATCAAACCCTAATGACCTTCAAGTGCTAAGGAGTATAGATTAAACCTTGCAATTTATAATGTTGATTCTAAGACCATATCATTACTTAACAATATGATAAATGTCCTCTTAATAAAGAGTCATAATCGATCAGATTTATGATCATACATACAAGTTTCACTTTAATGCATAGAGTGGTCAATATGATCATAAAAAAGTTAATATTTTCTTACAAAGTTAATATGATCATATGCGACATCATTAACCCATCATGTCTTTTAACAAGTAGAATAATATTATGAATGAAAGGTTCACCAACCTAAGAATATGTCGATGCATCAACCATCACATTTTCAGAAAATTAATCAAATCAATTAAAGTTAATCATTGATTAATAATATTTTACAGCAATGTATACATTCAGTCCTTTGCAAGTCATTCATTTCAGCAAGATAGTTAAAATAATTATGTCAAAGACATATACAGTTAACTAAGTATCCAATAATGAAAATCATCTCTTTCAAAGAAAGTAAGTATTCCATGACACAACATAACAACATAGCCATCCAAGATGGTTATAGAAACCATCATCAACTAGAAAACAAGGTAATGTACATCCATAACAACAAGTACACAAAATGAATTACAACATTAATCAATTTGTGACTACGTGACAACGAGAGCCGTTGCGATGTCATGCATATAGTTTTGCACGAGTATGCATACCCTTTTGTGTATGAGAACATCGCACAATGGTATATGGAACATTGTAGCGATCTTGACTCCCCATTACTTGCAATTTGTTTAATGCTAAAATTTATTTTACGATAACACATGATGAAAATTATGGGATGTGACATACTTCGCCCCTTAATGAATCATTGTCCCGATGATTTTTACTCATAAATCAAAATCAAAACATTCAAACAATGAATAATATAATTCAACAGGAGAACTATCAACATTTTAATCCCAAAAAATTATAGGTTTTCCAGATTTCATCCTATTTGTTTTCAAAATTATTGGTTGTAAAAACCTTTCAACCAATAAAAATTGTCACCCAGGCAGAAATATGACATGACTTTTGGCATTACAACTAGTCATATCATACAATAATGTTTATTATTCATATTAGACAACTAAAAAAATTTAATCATCACTTAAACAAATAAGGAAAACATTCTTTTTAACTCCACCCAAGATTTCCAAACTATTTTGTTTCATTATTCCACTTGTCTTTCCAAAATTTTCCTTGTACAATTCCCAATTTCTTTGAAGTGCACCCAAGAATTTTTCTTTTTCCCATTGGTTTTACCAAAATTCATCCATGGTTTTCATCTTTAAGATATCATCATCCATTATTTCTTGCCAATGAAAACTTAAATCATTTAATATGTTACTTCCTTGCCATTTAGGCTTGTTGTTTTCACATACTTCCAGGTATTGGTTTTCTTTCATATCAACAAAAACATTGATTTACATCAGAATAGTGAATATTAATCACTATGTCTTAAGTCCTTTAATAAGATCACTTATAATACTAATTTTCATGATGAAGCTTAAGGAACGTCAATGTTGCATTGACAAACATAGGTTTATTGTTTTAACAAATTTCTTTTCATTAGATAAATATAATCATATTTCTCGTTTTGTTTTGATAACATATATTATAATGTTGTCGAGATCTTTTGAATTAAGTGGCGTCATAACATTTTTAGACCTTGGTAAGGTCGATGCAATGATTTTTAAATAATTCAGGGCTGGTCCCCTTCCGATGATGAATGGACCCTTACATTTGTCGGTGCATTGTGAATAACCCCCGTGAATTAGGGTTTTTGCTAGCTTTCCATGTGCACTCTTTGCAAACCATGATTATGTTTTATAACTAATGTGGTTTTGATTTTGATTCTTCGATTGATGTACTTCAAAATTTGTGCCATTGATCTTGGTACCTTCAACTATGGGAGCTTGATAACCTGTAGTGAAGTAGGTGGTATGCATTGTGATCCATTGGACTGTACACTTCGATCTCCTCTGTTGATCTCTACATTTTAGTGTGGTCAAACTATAGTAACCTGGTGGAGTTTACATTGAATATAGTAATCGATTCTTGATCGTTGATCACTGTACTCACTTGATTTGAACCATCGATCTTGTACTTTCTCAATTGGGTGGTTGGATTGTGGTTTACATTTTGAACCATTTTATCTGCATTACTATTTGAATCTTAGTTGTTTGATCAAACCTAGATGAGTTAGGTTGTTTACAAAACAAAACAATTAAAAATCATCTTCATTTTGTAATGTATGAAAAATAGGGCGAAGCCACTGAAATATTCTCCCAGCACCGCCATAAATGTGTTCGAAGCTTGATTTCATGGTATTTTGCCGATAATAGAGGTATACGACAAGGAGACCCAATCTCCCCTCTTTTATTCATTATTATGGTGACGAGTTTAAGCAGATCTATATCAAAGCTATTGACATTGGCATGATAAAGGCTTCCTCCAACTACTAGTAATCAGACCTCCTCTCATCAGCAGTTTCCTGATGACACTCTGTTGCTTCTAATGGCTTCTATTATTGAAGCAAAGGCCATTAAAACTATCCTTAGATTTTATGAGGAAGCCTTAGGACAAAAAGTTAATTTTGACAAAAGCTCTATTTATTTCTTCAATACTCCTGAGGAGAGGCAAAGAAAGATTGCTAATATTCTTGGATGCACCATTAATTCCCTACCAGCTACTTACTTAGGGTTACCTTTAAGCACTGGCAAGATTTCAATGGAAGTTTGGAATGATCTTATTAAGAGATTTCAAAGAAAGTTGGCAGGATGGAAAGGAGCCGTCCTCTCAAGTGCGGGTAAGTGCCTTTTGGTTAAAAGCACGCTTCAAAACTTGCCTATTTACATACTATCAATGTTGGCATACTGCATTTGTGATGAACAGTATTGAGAAGATTCAAAAACATTTTATGTGGCACGGTACTGAGGAAAGATTCAGATATCATCTTGTGGCTTGGGAACAGGTTTGTAAACCCAAGAGACTAGGGGGGTTAGACATCAAAGATATCAAGCATATGAGTACTGCCCTTACTGCAAAATTAGGATGGAGATTGATAAAAGAGAACAGACCTTGGACAGAGCTGATTAAGATCAAATATCTTTCAAATCAGAACAAGATTTCCTTCATATATGATCAGTCCCTTCCGAGTGGTTCTATTTTCTGGAACAACCTTCTTCGCAGCAAACACATTCTCTTTCAGGGATGCAGCTGGAAGCTTGGAGATGGGCAAAACATAAACTTACGGATAGATAAGTGGTGATTCTAACTGGATTTTTGCTTATGATCATATGAAAGACAATTTAATTGCAAAGTATGGACACAAAATCCAAGGATACATTGAGAGGGATGGAAACAAAAGAAAATGGAAGCAGCTAAAAGTGGAGAATGATAGTATTCAAGCTGATATTATATCTCTCAGAATCAAATTTCCCTAATCCATCTAAGTAATCAAAATCTTAAAGATGAGCTCATCTGGAATGATTCTTTTGATGGGGATTACACTGTTAAATTAGGATATAATTCTTTCTTTGCATCCATGGAAAGCGAAATCAAGTGGCACAAGTTGTGGATGCCGGAGCTAACCCCTAGAGTGAACTTCTTTTGGTGGCTAGTTATTAATGGAAAGATCCTAACTAATGATAACCTCATTAAGAAGGGATTCATCATGCCTAATAGATGTTGCATGTGTCAGCAAGAGGCTGAAGATATAAAACATTTATTCCTCCATTGTGAGATTGCTTCCAAAATTTGGCAGCTTATTTTTGCAAAATTCAATCTAAGATGGATTTTTCCCCTTACCTGCCTTCAGACTTGGGAGCAATGGAGCTCTCCATTTAAACATTGCATGGTGAAAAGACTATGGCAACTTGTTACGCCACACACTATGTGGAGAATCGGAAGGATCGTAATGATAGTATTTTCATAAGCAATAGACAGGACTGTAACAAAGTTTATAAGGAAATAATCATTCTTTGTGCAAGATAATATTGCTAGATTTAAACCCCCTAAAAATAGACTCTACCTGGAGAATGAAGATTGCATTAGTGAATGGAATATAGCCACTATCATGAGAAATAAAAATATAGTCTTGTGAAACACAGTCCGATGGATTAAACCCCCCATTGATTGGCACAAATTAAATTTTGATGGGGCCTCAAAAGGCAATCCGGGTGACTCTGGTGGTGGGGGCATCATCAAGGATCAAAGAGGCTGCTATGTTGCTGCTTTTTCTGGAAGAATGGGAAGACAGACTAATCATTATTCGAAGCCATGGCGGCTCTTTGGGGTATTAGACTTGCCAGAGATTGTAATATTCAAAATATCATAATTGAAGGTGATTCTCTAAATATTATAAATCTTCTGAACAAAAAGCAACACCCCAGCTGGTCTATCAAGGATTATATTGAGGAAGCTATAGATATATGCAAAAGCTTTGCTAATGTCCACATCACCCATACTTATCGGGAAGGAAACAGGGTTGCCGACAGTTTGGCTAACTTAGGTGTTAATAATTCCTTTCAAACTTGGATTGGCGGGGATGTTCTACCCACTCATGTCAATAAAGCCATCATCATTGATCTTCATGGTAGTGAAAATCATGACTAATGGTTGTATTTTAGATGCTAATGTGCGGATCCCCAAGTACATGATGATGACATCACAAAAGATTTGGATGATTGTTGCGACTTGTGCGGGTTGATTGCCATCATTTCTTGGCATGGGAGGAAAGGCTGGGGAGCGGGAAATAATAACAAATGTAGCATTATAATTAAGCGGATTTCACGGGAAGAAGCAGATTCAAATACCAAAAACACCACTCGGCTGTCCCACACATTGCAAGCTTTTTACCGTTGAAAGCAGGAATAGGAGCAGAGGAAACATAAGGGGTCCGCCATGTAAAACCAAACCAACCCACAATCCACGAGTGGAAAGAGAACATGGAGCTTTGGGAGTACTGCGAATCGGGGGCTGTCAATTTCATTGAGAGGATTCAAGGCTTCGACCAAGACATCTCCATCAAATTCGCCAAGGGTTGGAAGAACAAATTGTAAAGTATAGTAACATGAAAATGGAAATTACAGAAGAGCTCATAGCTCAGATCATGGGTCTCAGCCTGGAAGGCACAAAATTCTTCAATAAAAAGGTCGACAGGGAGGTGGAAACCAAGAAATTTTTAGAAGAGGGTGAGAATCTTGAGTTTGTAACTGCTGGCCTCAAGGTGGAGTCGATCCCTGTTCCTTTTGATGAACTTGCTAGAATGGTGGTAAGGTATGTTACCCTTGAAGGAAGATATGTGACTATTCCTCACAAGCATCTGATTTTTCTGAATCATTTTCGTAGAAATAACATTATTAGCTTTCCTCACTATCTGATCAACTCCTTGGAGAAATCTATAAGGGAAGTTCAAAATCACTCTCGGGCTGTCCCTCTGCACCAGGGCCTTATCCTCCTGATTCACCGTCACTTTTCCAGCTGCCCTCCCATGAACCTTATCCCACCTCCCTCCTTCATACCCCAACACCTGCCCATCTGCTCCCACTCCACCCTGCTGCTAAAAGAAAGAATGATGATGTTGGCTCCAATGCAAGAAAAGAAAGAAAGCTAAAATCTCTGCCTCCCAACGAGTCCTTAGGAGCCCACGAGGACTTAGAACTAGCTGAAAACCTCCTGCATATTAGCATGCTTGTGGAGAATCCCAAAGAGGAGGATTTGATGGGGAGGATTGTGACAGATTGGAGAAGGAGATTCAAGAGCTCAAAGGGGCTCTAAAAAATGGAGAGAGCGAGGTAAAAGGATCCTTCAAAGTGAGGAGGAAGAGGGGGTCATTGATGAAGTATTCAAGAAGCTGCAGTCCCTTGATGGCAGATTGGGAATGCCAAAAGCCGCAATGATATTTGCATTTTATCTGCCCTCAAAAGCATCTATAACTTCATTGAACAACATGTCCATAGTGTTTGCAGTTTAAGTGGAATCAATGAAGACATATGGGGCCCTAAAGAGAATAGGGACATTGCAATCTCCCAAGCAGACATGAAGGACCCCTCTCAGGCCACGGCCATTGCCTTTTTCATGTCACTGTAGGCCATCAAGACCGAGATTGATAGAGCCATCAAGTAACGGGCTGTTGTGTTGCGGTTTTTTGGCTGCGATCTAGCTGTCATCGGGTGGTTCTGGAGCTATTTTTTGGTGGAGCTCATTTTTCTGCTTCTCTTTTGGTTTCTTTTTGATCTTGTCTTCTTAGTTCTGGATCTCATTCGTTAGATCCATTGTTCACCGTTATTGTAATATCTAGGCTGTTGAGCCTTCTTGGTTGGCTGTTTTGCCCCCTCTGGGCTACTTCTCTCATATTTTCTATCTGGCTTTTGAGCCCTTTTGTATATAGGGTATAGTCCCTTCAAAACTATTTGCCCTTAATAAAAAAAAAAACTCGAACCTCAAGTATTTGTATATTTAGATTATCTATCATTTTTAAGCCATTTAGAATCCCCTGTGATTATCTAATCTGCCATTATTTGAGCATTTCAAGATTTATTCTAAGGCCTGTGATTGTTGTTTTGGAGAAAATACGGTAAGCCCATTGGTATTTTGAGCATTGTAGTTTCTTGTTTATGCCATTTTACTTCATTCGTATTGATAATTCAATCCTTTGATTTTCATTTGTCTTTTGAGCAACTTGAGTTTGAAACTCATTCTGGGCTCTTAATTTTGGTTTGCATTTGTGATATTTTGAAGATTTCAAAATCTTGGTGAAAAATAGTAAGTCAAAGTTCATATTCTAAGTTCCTCTGCAAAATATGTTAAAAATTTTATGGATGAACCTATAAACACTTGTGTTATAGCCCAAAATAATGTCTTTGCTTAATCTTTAGTGGTTATTCATAATTTTTCTTTTATTCTATGAAATTCAAGCTCTATATTTTTCCATTGTTGGTATTTGCACTAGTTTTGAAGCATTATTCTGAATATTTGAACCATGCTTTTGAGCTATGTGGTGATTATGAGATTTTTAGGTAGTTAGTAACATAAAATTTAATGATAAGTCTATTTGATGTTCATGATCTGCATAAGTATACTTGTTGAAAACCGGAAGTTTGATATCTGGACTTTTGATTGAAGGCTCACTTTTTGTTAGAGAGGCTCTATTCCTATATTTCATTGTGAGATGTTTATTTTCTAGATGATCACAACTCTAAAACCTTCAAAACTTGCATTTAATCTCCTTGTACAATCATAGATTTTCATTCATGGTTCACCGAACTTTAAATCAACTATGTTGTATTGCTCATTTATCCGAGGATATTCTTGGTAACATAATTTATTTTTGAAAATCGTAGGGTTTTAAATTGGTTTTAGATATATTTATCATCATTCATAACTCAAAGTCTATATTCGGTGATCCCACTTTTCACTTGTACTAGTTGATTGCATATGCTTTCAAAACCAAGTTCTCTCATTCCATTATTTTGATATTGAAACTCATTTTTCTCTACTATATTTGGTGGCAACATTCATGGAAAAACTTGTGATGATTTTTTTTGTAGCTCATATCAATCTGTTTTCTTAGACACCTTTTGATAAGTTGCAAACTATAATGATTTTTTGCTCTATTTTAGCTTTTCCAAAATGCATGCTTGATGGAGTATGGGTTGTACTTGTTTCTTGAACATGTGAATTTACTGTAAATCATTCAAATTTTAAACATTAATGAACTTTGTGCTTATCTCTCAAGCCAATATGATCCTCTTTAAGCTTTAAATTTGTCTCTAATGTGATGCTTGATTTGTTTAATTGATTATAGGCTCATTCAGAAGATTAAAATGGCTGAGTATAGTTCCTTTCACTATAGATTTAGATCTTTAATTTTTTACAACTATAAGGGATCCTTCAGCTTGAAAGTGAATTAATTCCTGAAAGTTCTCTATGAAGTTTGGTGCACTCTGAAATCCTGGGACTAGTATTTTTACACAAGCATAGATGTAATATTTTCTTTATGATACTTTCTAGAGCTATGAAGCAATGTTGTTGCATGTTGTTGATGACATTCATTTTGAAACTGTACTTTTCATCCCTTCTTTATGAAACATTTTCGTTCAATGGTTTTCTTGAATGTACTCTTCAAAAATTGCTTTATAATAAGAAGTTTCTGTTTTGATGACCATTACTTGATAACAATATTTTATCATGGTTACAAGTACATCTTTTTATGACTGGAGGAATTAGGAAATATGTTTGATCTTATGAATTCAGTCATGTACTTTTATGTAACATGTCTTTAACTCAGAAGTAGTCCTTTTCCTATCTTAGCTTCATGACCTAGGAATGAGTATCTTTGAAACCTTTACTATTTCCTTTATGTGCTGAGAAAATAATGAATTTTTTCAATGTTCAAGAATCTTGTAATTTTTGCTTTGATAATTTGTAGCATGTACTTGATAAATTTGCAATGTAAATAACCGAAGATGAAGAAAAATAAAAATGTAATATTTTTGTCCTTTGATTATGAAAAAGTCTGCAATACTCTTAATCTATTCACCGTAAATATATTTGAGTTCTTCAAAAAAAGTTGTGAGTTCCTTTAAAGAGATTGAAAATCTTTTATTTTATACTCAAATACACTTCAAAGCTATAATTAATTTGTACATGTGTTTGAACTTGTATTTCCTTTCTGGATTTGTAAAGCTATATCTTCATTTCTTCATCCCGATCAACATCACTTGTAACCTTTCATGATTGTCTTTTCAAAAATGTATTTGATAAGGTGAACTCTAAGGCTATTCTTACCTTCAGTCTGAACTGAAACTATGACAGTAATTGATCATTTATTATTTGATTCATCTTGGAATGCAGCACTTTCTGATTTGGTTGTTCATAATGTTTCATTCAATGATTGCTTCTGTATAGTCTCATCAATACTGTAATGTTTCTTTTGATATACAATAGTTAGTGTCTCTTTCTTCTTTCTTACATGAACCTGCACATCTAGAAAACTAGTTAGAAAATAATAGGCTTTTGGCCTCTCTTGTGTTCCATAGTCTTTCTTTTCTTTCCCTTTCTTTTCTGTCATGATTATGAGAATCACATGTGTTTCTGCAAGATACTGCTTTCTCAATTATGTATCTATTACTTTGATGTACCTTATGATTTTTTATCTTAAATGATTCATTTTCCTGAAATTAGATAACACATGAGTACAAATTAAACCTTGAGCTCAGTAAGCTGATGTCTTTCTCTTTTCTTTTCGGGTATCATGATGTAATGGAGGATGCAAAAGATAATGATGGAGTTGGAACTAGAGTAATGAAGATCGGAGAAAACCCAAGGCAATGATGGGTTTCTTCTATACTCTTTTTCTTTTAGTTTCATGTACATGTATCATTTATTTTGATAATCATAAGTTACATCCCACGGCTTGTGTGGGAAATATTGAATTTCTTTATGAATAAATGATATTATTTCTAATTGAGTTGTGTACTTCCTTTTCTTTCAAATCTTATGATATGTAATGATTATAAAATGAATTAAACAACTCAATAACATACTTAATAATACTTAATCATATGAAATGATCAAATTGAAAGTACTTGTAACTTAAAAATGAACATTTGTAACTTGCAATCAACAACTTTGTTTGTTGCTATGGGATGTAAAATCCCACATATCATGTGATTCCCACCTTCATCAAGGAAATGCATTGGTCCTTTGGGGATTTTGTGTTTCTTCCTAAAGACGAACATGGAATGGAAGCTATGTGAGGTGTTACATTTTATAACAACACACATAGCTGCACATTGTGTGTTGTTAATCAATTACTAGAATTGAAAACATAATGAAATGGTATGATTTTCCCTAGTTAGTTCCATCTCATTAATGGTTTCCATTGAAAACAAAGTTTCGAGTTGCCCATTTTTACTCAAGTGTAAAAATTATCAACATTTATGGCGATCTTGCGGGGAAAGTTACCTACTAGCTTTAGGACCAGTGCCTTGCTCTAGTCCATTAGGTATGGAGTCAAAGCATATAACCAAAATCTATTTTTTTCTGAAAAATCAATGTTTCTAAAAACAAAATTAAAGTTGGGAAACGATTTGGTGAACTAGATCACGTGCATAAATGCACTTATCGAATTGAAAAACATTACAATATGCATGAAATGTAATTATTAAAATAGAAATCCTACTCTAACCAACATTGTAATATTTTCAATAACAATGTTTGAGAAACATACCATTCAAAGGAATGGGAAGTCCTCTCTATTTATCCTTGAAAGATGAAATGCATTGTGCTCTTTGTAAAATTAAATCATGTAAGGACCACTCCAGATTCTATCAAATTTGTGTGGTTTCCTAACTTTACACAATCAACATCTCATTCTAACACAATGTCTCCTTCGATTAAAATTTTAAACTTAGCCTTGTTGCCAAATGTACTCTTGATCTATTTTTGATTCTTCTCCATAATCAAATGAGCTTAATCTCTTAGCTATTACAATTCCATAAGTTGTGCATAATGAACCTACATTGGTTCATTCTCAAGTAATTCCATTTGATGTAGTAAATCCAATGTGAGCAACTCAATTGAAATAGGCATTTTTTCCTTTCGTCAATAAACAAACTTGTATGGTGAATTGCTAACTAATCATTTAGGAGTCACTATATCAGCCAAAGTGTTGAGTTCAACATCGATACCAAGCTCTTTGGTTGTCCTTGAGTGTTCTTCTAATGATCTTTAACAAATTTTTATTAGTAATTTTAACTAATATTATTACCTTGTGGGTAATAATTAGATGGAGTACTCGAGATAAATATCATGCTTAACAACCCAATATGTTACCTTTGCACCAAGAAATGCTAATGTATTATCTAAAATGATAATGGATGGAACCCCAAACTTGCAAACTATACTTTCATAAAATGATAAGATTGAAGTCTTGTTAGCTTCTTATAAGGCTACTTCTTCGGTCCAACGTGTGAAATAATCCGTGGCAGTCAAGATCCACTTATGTCCTTATGATGAAGGTGGATTTATCATCTCAATGAATTCAAACCCCAATGTATGAATGGTGATCCTTTGAAATAGGCTGCAAAGGTAGTGAAGCTAAATGTTCTTTTCCAACAAAGAATGCACATTTATTACACTTTTTAATCCATTCGAAACAATCCTTGAATATCTTTGGGCCAACAATAACCAACTTTCATATTTTTAAGATTGTAGTACATGCTAAGAAGTTACCTCCTAGAGGTGCTTCATGAAAATCAGATAATAATTGCTATACTTTATCATAATCAATACAATGTAACAAAACTCCATTGATATCCTTTCTAAACAACACATCATCAATAAAAACATAAGGTACAACTTGTAATCTGAAATACCTTAATTTTTTCTTGTCCATGCCTTCTAGATAGGTTCCATAATGCAAATAATCAATCAAATCAGTCATCCAACTTGATCCTGGAACCTCAGGATTGACTTTCAGTTGCTGATTTTAGGTTGTAATAAAATTTCAGGTCGCTGATATGAAACTACATCATGCTGTAATGGCTGTAACGAGTTTGCAGCCTGCAATTTTCCAATATCGGTAATCAAATGTTTGCATAATCCTTTTCCTCGGACTATTTTTGCAACATGGATATCAACATCATATTCCATATCCTTTGTAATCCAACTTGCTTGATTCTCATTTAGTTCCTTGTTCAAAAGAAAACTTTAACACTTGGATGAGATATTAAAACATGTATCTTATTATTAGAAGCATGTACTTGAAGTTCTTTAGTCCTCTAACTACATCAATTACTTATTTTTCAAGAAAAATGTACCTTGTTTCGTAGTCATGTAAATTCTTCCAAAGAAATCAATGGGTTGTTCTGTATTCTCATCATTAACTTGAGTTAAAATGGCTGAAATTTTTTAGCTCCTACAAGTGCATACATCGTGAAATCTTTATAAAAATTGAGATTTTCCAAAGTAGGAGTTTGTGAAATAGTTGATTTAATAGTTTCAAATCATTTTATTCCTTCACTTTGGTCCAAGAGAAAGTTTGGTCTTTCCTTAATATAGTTGTTAATGGCTTAACCAATCTTACAAAATATGGACAAAATATTCTAACAAAGTTGATTTTTCCAAGAAAATTTGTAATGCCTTTTTATGATGAGGTAGGGACTGTTGTGAAATTGCATCAATTATGAAATGATCAATAGCTAAACCCTACCTAGAAACAATATGTCCAAATAATTTACCTTCGTGGACTGAAAAGATTGACTTTTTTGGATTTAATGAGATTCTAAACTGCTTGCAAAGATGAAAGGCTAGTCTTAAATGCTTAAGATGATCTTCATAATTCTTATAAAATACAAAGTGACATCATCTAAATAAACCAAGATGTATTTATTTAATATGTTGTGAAAATCTATGTCCATTGCACGTTGAAATGTTGCACCAACATTAGAAAGTTTAAAAGACATTCTTTTGTAAGCATAATTCCCCCACTTTGTGGTGAAGGTTGTTTTGTATCTATCTTCTTCATGCTCAAGAATTTGACTATATCCACAGTAACTATCTAACAAAGATAGCTTGTCTAAACTTAAAACTATTCTTAAAATCTGATCCATATTTGGCAGCGGATAATGATATTTAATGAATCTTTGTTAAGATATTTAAAATCCACACAAAACCAAATTTCACCATTATTTTTCCCAATAGGCATAAGATTGGCTACCCAACTTGAATGCTTAACTGGAAAGATAATACCTGATTCAATCATCTTAGACAACTCTTTCCTCATTAATGGTTCAATCTTGGGATTTACAGGCCTTTGTTTCTACCTAACTGGTTTTGAATTTGGCTACAATTCTATGGTATGCTCAGCTAAATTAGGATCAAATCCTCTCAAATCTTGGTATTTCCAAGAAAAACATCTTTAAATTCTTTGCATAAATTGATAAAATACTATTTTTTAGCTAAGGAACATACCTTTCCAATGAATAATTTCTTTTCATCATCAACTAAGATCTCTTCGTAATTATCTGCATGAGTTGAGATCTTTCCTTTATCTTTTCTAAGTTGGTCATCTAAACTAAAAATGTCCTCTAAAGTGAAAATTCCTTGAGGAAACTTGTTTGTCTTTAACAAACAATCTGGTCACCATATAGGTGCTGTAATTTGTCTTGATTAACTACAAAAATTCAACTTCTTGCTGCAGAAATCTACAATTTTTTTCATCATCTTCAAAGACTTGCCAATTTTCTTCATTATCAGGCATTGAAGGTCTGATTATCAACTTAATATGTGGTTGTATTTTTACATTTTCCATCTGTTCTAACACTTCAAAGCTACCTCCAACTGCTACAAGTTTGTCTACATGTTTATTTTCAGCTCTTGAGACTAATTTAATGTTGATAGCTTCAAAATCATCCATTAAATATGAAAGTCTATGCTTGTCAGATTTCAGCAATGAGTTCTTACAAACATTAAAGTTTTTTACTTGATTTATCACTAACTTAGAATCACCATAAACTTGTAACATACTGATTCCTCTCTTTCTAGCCCATTGTAGGCCATGAATTAATGTTTCGTATTCAACTATGTTTCAAGTACATGAAATTTGCAGACTTAGAGCTGAAAAATACCTCTCATTTGAAGGGGAAGTAAGCATCAAGCTTACACCTTATCCTTTTTTTCTTTTCTCCATCGAAATGAAGCTTCCATAAGCCTTTTCATTTGTATTTTCTATTTTGGAAAACAAGGGAATAGGTGCATTCTCTTCGTGTAAATAGTAAACAATGAATAACTCTTCCTCTACTTATTTGTAAGGATCATAAACATGTTCTTATTGAATTTTTTCATCCATAAAAAATTATAAACACCATCTAATGTAGAAATTTGTGTTGTGACATCAAAATCAGTTTGATCTATGGTTGCATAATTTTCTACAACATTTGAAGAATGAGGCTCAATATGAAATCTAGCCAAAGGCTTTGAATTAACTATAACTTTAGTTCCATACCTTGTAGTGAAGAAAAAAATGACCAATCCAAAGAAAGATATTGTTGATCAAAGAATACTTGTCAAAGATCACATAAGGAGTCCGTGTGGGATAGAAGGCCTGAAACCAAGGGTGTGGAAGGATAGGAAGGACCCACGTGTGGAAGGAAAGTTCAGATTTTAGGACTTAGCCGATTTTGAGCATGAAGACCTATTTTTGGAAGATGGCATGCGGAACACACCAACGATGTAGAGATGTGCGTGCCATGCATTGTCTATCTTTGGAGAAGCGGTTTGAAGCATTTATGCATGGAGACAAGCTGAGAATATAATTAACAATTCAGTTAATTGTAAGAGGACTATAGATAGCGCACTTGCATGTGTGGCTATGATTGTAAATGGTGTGTGGCTATCAATAACATGTGGCCTATTTCTGGAATAGATAAGCGATGAAGGGAAAGTCCCCACCCTATATATATATGATGTTAGGTACATATTAGATGGGTGGTAAGAGATGTTTCTATGTGTAACAGAGAATATACACATATGAATGAATCACTTTATTGGTTCCATACGCGCATTGATATAGATTGACAGTACTATAAGGAGATTTTATATTTATTAATAGATGGAAGATATTGGCTAAATCTAAGTGTCATTCTATGTGTAGTTGAGTAGTGCATGTTATTAATTCAATCATGATTACTATTTAAGCTTGTTCTTTCATAGATATGAGGGTAGCATGCATTGTAGAATGATGGATTAGTTATGAATCTATATGTTTCTTCCTTCACCATGTTAAGTTCCTATTACAATAAACCTAAAGAGGGACTTGGTACCTTTGCACGCTTTGGTGAGCGCTCGGCCTAGGCTAAGTGATGTGTCGGTGCGAATAGGGTGTTATCCGATAAACTCTAGGCTGCATCATTGGTTCCATTACAGGACCTCTTTTTAGTTATTTTCAGGATGGTTCGTGATGAAAACGTCTTGGTTAACTCTAACAAGTATTGAGGAATGGATACATGATTTGGAGGAAGAATATGCATGACGGTTCAGTAGTGGATCTGAGTTTAACACACGTACTTGGGTAGAATAGAATACGTATGATAGCTTATATGAGAGATTATTTGATATATTTCTAGTAGAACTATACGAGTGGCTTATTGCTTATGCATCTCAGCGGAATTGGAGGTATCGCACACTTGTTTGGACACAAGAATAATTTCAGGCTCTCTATGATGCTAATCTGATCTGGACTCACATGGTGGATATGTGGTTTCGTGGTGTTCTAAACAACTATATTTTGGAATATTCAATTTGACGTACTCTTTCCCAGAGGTAGCTGAATTCTAGTTTTTTCGGTATCCAAGAGGAACATATTTACAAGGTATTCCACTGGCGATCAAGATCTTAATGGTAACTTTGAACCTGGAGAGTAAACCGATGGCTAACTAAACTTTGCCACGTGCGAAGGGCAGGAAATGGGTTTGGTTTAAGATGGCATACCTAGTGGGAGAAATAGAGAGAGGAAAGGCACATTAAGTATAATGAGGCACGTGAGAGGGAGATAGAGAAGTAGCATTCCATTACAGAGAGTATGGCATGGAGGAGAGAGATGGCTCATGAAGGATTTACAACTCACGTAGAATACATGGAGCCAGAGCATCATGAGTTCCCCCATCTTAGAAATTATGATAGAGATCCCCCCTTGGCCTCACATAGAAGTGCGCCAACAGAGATTACCCGGACCACGGGTGTGCATCTTAATCCACCTGGTGACTTAGCCCTTGCATTTGGTTTTTCAGTATCTAGTACGACAAGTAACCAACAAACTAACTTGGGAAGTAGGAGAGTAGGAGTAAGTTAGGGATCAAGTACATCAATGGCAGGACAAATGAATTCAATGTCATTTGGAGGAACATTCTTAGGCGCATCATCCACACAAAATGTGAGCATGCAAAATGTTGGATTCACCTCTGGAAGTGGAACTACCTCACAGATTGTAGGGGTTCAATATAGTACTACTATCGGAGCACAGGGAGTACATCTACAGGCCCTATTCCAACTTTAGGTGGTAGATAAGGAGGTATAGGTGGTTCTAGTTCTAGTGGATCTAGTGGTTCGGAGGTAAAGGGAACACATGAGGTTCGGATTAGGTGGTCAAGGTCCGTAGCAACCACAAAATATCTATATGGAGATGTCTCTTCGTCTCCCAGAGTATATAGGTATAGAGGATGCTGCCAAACATTTGCATATGTGTGAAATCTTGTGGCACACTAAAGGGATCACATCTGCTGAGTGAAAGGAAAGTTAATTCGCCACTACATTGCAGGGCACGCACACGGTTGGTATAGAAATTTTGTCCCTGATCAGACTTGCGTGGATTATGCAAAGCATTGAGATGCTTTCTTAAAAATGTTCCATATCACTGTGTTTGAGAAGAAGAGTATAAGTGTGCTCAAGGATATCAATCAAGGCACTACCGAGAGTGTATGTGAGTATGATGCTCATTTTAAGACACTTCTATGTAAGCTATATTATGATATTCATGCTAGCCAACATTCTCAAGTGGTTTTTGGAGGATTGATTACACTATTTAGAAGGTTGTTGTCATATAAGACATACACTAATCCATGCAAAGCATTGGAAGTAACTTTGCATGATGAGGTAGTTGAGAGCATTAACACGGGCATTAGTCCATTCCTAGAGGCATAGATTGTAGCTATGGTGAAGCAGTTAGAGAAGCTATCAGAAAATTCAGCCCATGAAATGTGCTCAAGAATTTGGTGTACAGATTGTGAAGTGGAAGGTCACACCAAGGATAGTTGCCCTCGCAGATCTGTACGCTCATTACTATTGGACTGTGAAATTTTTCATTTGAATCATGATGCTAGTCATTGTCCTTTGTTACAATGTGTGATAAGGAAGAATGTATCTTGATTTTACAAAATTTACAAGTCCATGACCCATGATACTGAGGATTTTTGGCTGATTGGTTAGATCTAGGATGCTATAGACCTTGGGGTATGATAGACAAGTATAACATATAGTTTTAAGGGTAAGAATGAGCACCAGGATCGGGATCATAATCAAACACGCTATGACAGGAATGAGGGGCATTTTGAAGGAGGTCATGGAAGGGGATGTGGATATTGTGGTGGATATGGAGGATGAGGCCGTGATGGAGGAAGAGGAGAGTTCCCTTGTGGAACATGTTATACATGCGGATCTCCTGACCACTATAGGTGAGAATGTCCTTAGAATTTTACATGTTTTTTCTATGGGAAGAACCATAGCTATGAAGAGTGCTCGAACTTATATGAGCATCTGAGTAAGCAACATAAGCAATAAAATAAAGGTGCACCAAGATGGTTAGAATCTAGCACGTAGTAGAAGATCAGTGGATGCCCAAGATAGTAGAAGGACCTGAGGCATTGACAAGTGAAGATTACTACATGCGCTAAACCAACATGCGCAAGAGAGGCATTGCACTAGAAGCCTACAATCACCAAGGAGGAGGTTTTGCATGCAAGGTACCCAGATCCTGCTCATCAGAAGGAAGTTTACCGAGGATACCATGAAAGTGCGAGGAATATTTAGAGTGAGATACATTACCTAAAGGAGCAAAAAAAAACATCAAAGATAGTCCAAACTGATATCGATGATCTACGAGAGGTGTGCAAGATGTTACACTAGGAGAACATTATTCCACTATTAGGAAGTTGGTTAAAAGGGAACACTCCACGTGTAAGTCTTGAGATTGGATGAAATATTTTGCATGCAAATATTCCCCCTGATAGCATTGACTATGAAAAAGAAATTACTCTGAATGCTATTGTGGATGGGTGGCTATTGAGTAATGGTACAACAATATCATGTCACACATGAAATAATAGTTTTATATTATATTTAGCATAATTACAATCAATACTAAGGCTAATAAATAGCCATGGAAATAGAAAACCGACCTCCTACAAACTAGGAAGTCACACAACCAAACAACCCGTTAATATCATTACGGGTATAACAAAAATATATTGTTGAAACAATATAACAAACCTATATTATTAATAATGAGTTACAATGTAACTCATATTAATAATATTACAATATATGCACTTATTAATAATGAGAGCACTATAATATTTTCCTTACATTCCCCCCCTTAGTGTGAACATGGGGAAAACACCATCTTCAACCAAGCAGCATGCCGCTCCGTAGCCTGCACATGGTCTCGATCCTCAACACCGACTATGGGAACTACATCATCCAGGGACCGTTCAACCTATTAGATGAATACATGAATTGGGACCATTCAACCAATTCACATCAACCATCAAATTAGTTTGATCAAGAACACTTCCTGCAATAATATCAATGGTACAAATGATTATCATCACGGGGGACACACAAGCACTGCACTGCACATAGGAACATGGATGCTCATCTATTCTTATTCAGCACAAAAGACACAAAGATGTCACTAAAGAAGTTTGCAGCCTTTGAGGTAGTGATGAACTCAAGGACGCTGATTTACCTCCTATCTTCATTGCCTCCATCCTCCAATACAAGGATAGATGCTCATTATGAGATAATCTTCATCACTAGAGTAATTAATAGGTTCATTGTCACAAGATTATAATAATCATCCCGATATTCTTTAGCAGCTAAAGCCTTTTGTTCCAACTTATCATCTAAAAGATCTTGAGCTCTTTTATTACATTTCACAAAACCATGTCTTGGTTGTTTACTGTAATGACTCAAAAGACGTTTCTTTGATGATATAAACCTTTTTTACCTTTCGAAATGATGATTTATTGTTTGTAACCATGACAGTTTCTTGTTTAACGTACATACCTTTTGATTTTTTCTTCCTCATCAAGCAACGAGGAAATAAAATTTTCCAAACTAGGATTGATCTTACTAAGAGTAAAAACAATACTTAAATATTCTTTTTGCAAACTATTTAGTAAGATTACTTTAGCATCTTCTCCATCTACCTCTTCTTTTATTCCTGCTAATTGATATAAAATGGATGAAACTTACCGATATGTTGAACCATATTGTCATTTTCTCCCATCTTTAGCCCAAAATGTTTTTTGCTTCAGTGCCATTGCTGCACTACTTGCTTGAGATCCAAATAACTTGTTCAATGTCACCCAAATGTTATTAAATGACTTGGTTAGATCAATATGATGCAAATATGCATTGGAAATACCAAGGCCAATAATTTCTATTGCTTTCCGATCCTTACTTTCCCATTTCTTTGCTTCATCTGCATCATTCGGTTTTTAATTTTTCCTTCGACAATGTCCCATAAGTCTTTATCAATCAATTGTAATTGGGTTCGTACTTGCCACATGTGGAAGTCTTTACCATCAAATCTTTCAATTACATTTATCTTTTCCATTTTGAAACTCCACAAAATCGGGAAACTTGAACCAGACAATAATAAAATCTTTATAGTGGCAAGAGATACTTGATTTTAATAAAGGAAATATATCAGAACTTGATAGTTAACTGACTCACCGATATAAGCTAGCAGATTTTGGAATGATAGGATTTAGAATACAGATCGCTCAGCCAAAATTTCATTATTCAGGCATCTGCTAAAACTGACCGCGAGTTTTCATGCTCCATCCACAACATCCGCTCATTCTCGATTTGTAAATCAGATGACAGCTTGGAGACAAGTGAAACTCAGTGCCATCATCATTAATCTGATGCTATTTAATCTTCCGCATACATAAATAAAATCTTAATCTCTTAAATCAGGGAGATCGGATATGGCGTTTTATATTCACTCTTTCCTTCCACAAAGATGGACTGCTTTCTGATTTGTAGTTCAAGTTGAAGGTGATCACGTTGTCCAAAGAAAACAATGCAAATCTCTAAGTTTATAAGATAGAAGCGGCTCCACTTATAAAGATCACATACTAGATGTGAATGTAGTTATAGGTACAAAGCAGACATCATTATCTGAAAGGAAATTTCTGATGGAGACAACAAATCTAATGAAAATACAAAGAGATCAACATAATGGAATTTGTGAATGCACCTCTTGCAGAACGCTAGTCTTCTCCTCTTCGAGTGCTACGTGTTGATCAATCCTGTGAAGCGCTAATAATATGGACCAAGTCGTAATTTACTCATTTGTTGACTTCACATCTTGCTTCGGTGTTGGATTGGAGCATGGTATGTGAGATTTTAAACACATCTATCCACCTTTAGAGTATCCGACATCCTTTCACGCACGAGTATATGAATATCAATTGTATGAAGTTGATTAGTCTCCTTTAGCTCACTACTGCATAGAGGTACCCATGCCAAGCACGCTCCGATACCAAATATTGGTACAACAATATTGTCACACAGGAAATAATAGTTTGATATTATATTCAGCATAATTACAATCAATACTAAGGCTAATAAATAGCCATGGAAATAGAAAACCGACCTCCTACAAACCAGGAAGTCACACAACCAAACAACCCGTTAATATCATTATGGGTATAACAAAAATATATTGTTGAAACAATATAACAAACCTATATTATTAATAATGAGTTACAATGTAACTCATATTAATAATATTACAATATATGCACTTATTAATAATGAGAGCACTATAATATTTTCCTACATTAAGCAACATATTGATCGATACAGTGTGGAGGTAAATGTGCTTACATTAGATGCATGGGTACAAATGGGGAGGCCTCCATTGCAGCCATCATCTAATGTGTTATTTATGGAAAATGGACTAAGGACACTCCCATAAGATTTTTAAGGATACATCTATAACTATACAAGGGGCCATGTTCACTAGGGATTTTGAGGTATTAGCACTTGCAAAAGCGAGAAAATTTTCCAACCCCGCTTGGACGCCCTTGGTGTTATGTGAATAATGCGACTTGAGATTCAATAAGGGGTATATCAGCTTTGAAAATAAGGAGGAAAGGGTTGTGATACCTTTGACAGATGGGAATTCTACACCATATGTTGAACCTCTAAGTGAGGAGGATTTAAACAGAGTCTATGTACGCGCTATTTAGGACCCAGAGGTCAATGAGCCATCAAAAGAAGGCATCCTACAATGGGAAGATTCTCATTCTATTAGTGATACTACGAGTATTTCTTGCAACAATTGGGCCCATGGTACATATGAATTAGTAGGGCGCGAGGTGAAAATCATGGTTACGCGCAAGAATGGACTTCATTCAATTCGATGGATAGGTAGCACAATACCTTGGTATACAGGGACAAAAGATCTTCCTACCTTTTTGAAGGCCAAGGAAACACAAAGTGGAAAAATCAAGTTAAAAGGAGAGATATGTTAGTATATACACTGTGCGGGACATCTACGCGTTGGTGGGTAGTCCACAGAGATAATCTTATACATTGGGAAGAGATTGGAATAGCTTTGTCTACTAGGTTTATAAGGAACAATGCACCTACGTAAATATGCACTTATCATGGTGATCAATCTATTTAGCATCACATTCAGTAGTGTGAGAGACTCTAGACAACATGACATAAAGCATTACCACCTTCACTCTAGGTGCATATATTGTATTCTACGCTACAAGGATGCGTATGTGCCTGGTATGTATATGTAGAACTGCATTGTGAAACTAGAAAGTGACAAGATTTGACTGCAGGTATGATCCATACTTTTGACTACTTCTCGATTAAACCTCTTGTAGAAGAGGCATTAAAATTTGTCAAGTGCTTAACTATAGGAGATAGTGAAAAATCAAGAGCAGCATTCAGGAATTGTTTGTGAGGCAAAGTTCAGAGCATGTTTTGAAAAGGAAGAAGAAATGGACTCCTTACTACTTGAATGCGCTTACCTTGAGAAAGAGAAAGGAAAGATGGTTTACGTTGTGGATGATGAGGAAATTGAGAACCTGGATATTGAACATTCACACGGGGTGTGCGAGGTCTTGGACAGTGCAGAAAAGGATACGTGCCCCTACCACAAACCCATGAAGACAAAGAAGGTGAATAGGTTGGAAGGCCGAGCCTAAGGAGGCCATAATTGAAGATTACCTGGTCGATTCGAGGTAGAAAAGATCATCGAGTTACTCAAGGATTTTCAAGACTTATTCCCTCGAGGACATCATGAACTTAAAGGCGTGCATGAATCACTTGGGAAAATGAAGATCAAACTTAAGGAGAGTACACGACCAGTTAGAAAGAGACCTTACAGAATGAATCCTAATTTGCATGAAAATGTAAAAGAAGAAATTGATAAAATGTTGAAATCTGGAATTATCAAGCCCCTTGATGAGTCAGAATGGGTTAGCCCAATGGTGATCAATATCAAGAAGGATAGGTGGATTAGGATATGTGTGGACTATATGGAGCTGAATGCTACATGCATCACAAATCCATTCCCTATGCCATTCATTGAGGAAATACTAGGAGTTGCAGGGCACGAAATATATTCTTTCACAGATGGATTTTCCGGGTATCATCAGGTTAGGATTTCTCAGAGGATCAAGAAAAGACAACATTTACTACTGAATGGGGAATTTTTCCTATATTGTGATGCCCTTTGGATTGAAAAATGTGCCTGCTGTATTCTCGCGCATAGTTATTTAGGCATTCAAATATTTTATTGAGAACTTCTTACAGTCTACCTAGATGATTAGATAGTATATGGGCTTTTGAAAGATCATTGTGACAATCTACGCTTAATGCTTGAATGATGCGAGATAATTGAGTATCTCTTTAAACATCAATAACTACATATTTCTACGCCATTCGTGATATCTTTGTTAGGACATATAATCTACAAGGAAGTTTTGTTAGTTGATCCAGTTGAGGTTATAGTCATTTTAGGCCGGAATCACCTACCAGGAAAAGTGAGGTGTGTGGATTTTTAGGTCATACAAGATATTATAGAAAATTCATAAAAGGGTATGCCAAAATTTCTGCACCCTTGGAAGAATAGCTGAAAGGAAAAGGTATATTTTATTGGGGAGAACCCTCAAGCGCAGGCGTGCGTTTGAGATATTAAAAGAGAAACTTACTACCGTGCCCATTCTACATTTTCCCTCATGGGATAAACCATTTCATGTGCATGTAGACGCTTCTAGTATGGCCATTTGCATTGTGTTGGCTCAACTTGGTGAAGGTATTATAGATCATCCAATATTTTTTGCTAGTAGGAAGCTGACTCCTACTGAACGGAATTATACAACTACAGAGCGAAGCTTTGTCAATGATCTATGCATTGTACAAGTTTTGACAATACTTGTTAGCAACACCATTTGTGTTTTATACAGATCACATGACATTGAAGTACTTAGTAAACAAGCCCATCTTAGGGGCGCATATGCAAATGGGTGCTCCTATTTCAAGAGTTTGACTTCATAGTTGTGGTGAAGCTAGGGAAAAGAAATTTGGACCAGATCATTTATCTAGAATCAATTCAGGAGAGGATGCATAGAAAATTAAAGAGACAATGTCAGATGCATAGTTATATAGGTTACAATGCACACCCATGGAATTAGAAGACATTGTTGTCTTTCTACGAATATGTATGGCACCAGAAGGAATGAAAGCATTAGAAAAGAAGTAGCTTGCTATATGCGTGACACCATTTATGTTAATCAGTGGTGACCTCTACAAGCTAGGAAGAGATGAAGTATTACGCCATTGTGTATTGGAGCATGAGCATAAGGATATCATGGAAGAAGCTCATGGTGGTATTGTAGGAGGCCATTATGTAGGTGATGTAACTACCTAGAAGATCCTACTTACTAGATTATGGTGGGAGACATTGTATAAGGAATGTAAAGAATATTGTAAGGCGTGTGATCATTGTTAGTGCCTAGGAAAACCGAGAACAAAGAGATGAGATGCCTTTGAGACCAATTACTAGTGCCGAACCATTTGAGAAATGGGCCATTGATTTTGTAGGACCTATTTTGCCCAACCGTGTGTAGGACCTGGATCACGCTATATCATTATTACACAAATTATCTCACGTGATGGGCAGAAACAACACCTACCAAGGACTATATGACAACTCTACAAGCAACTAGGTTTTTATGGAGAATGTTCTTACAAGATATGGATGTCCCTTAAGCTTGACAAGTGATAGAGGTACACACTTTTTGAATGAGACAATTAGGATCCTATTAGATGAGTTTATGGTTGCACACCATAAAACTACACCTTATCATCCTCAGGAAAATGGAATTGCTGAGGCCTTCAATAAGATTTTGAGCTAGACTTTGACAAAAATTTGTGATGTTGGAAGAAAGGATTGGGATGAAAAGTGTCATCTATTCTTTGGGCATATAGAATAACTTACAAGAGATTGAATAAAGCCACACCATTTTAGTTGGTGTTTAGCATGCGTAAGCTATTCTCCCTATAGAATTTATGTTACCTTCTTTGCGCATTGTGCGCGCTAGAGGTCTAGCTGATGAATAGGATTTATAAGAGTGTATTGATAAGATGATTCAAGTAGATGAGCACCGAGCCATAGCATGATGGAGTCAAAAGTAGGAAAAGGCCAGGAAGAAGGCATGACATGATAGAAACATAAGGGATAAGAAGTTTGAGATTAGACAAACTAGTACTTCTTTATGACTCAAAGTTCTTGCGCCATCCAGGAAAGCTCAAAGTACATTGGTTGGGGCCATATGTTATCACTTCTATACTTGAATCAGGTGCTTGCCAATTAGAAGCACTTGATGGAACACAGATACCCGGTTACTTTAATGGGAGTAGGCTGAAGCCCTACTATAAATAAGTCTTCTTGGTGTTTGTAATAAGGTAGTATTTCCATTTAGTTTAGGTTTTCAATTCTATATTTCCTTAATGTATTTCCTTCATTGTCATATGCTTTGTCAATTTAGTTGTGTTCTTGTGTAATAAGTGCACTTGCGCACTGAAGCTAATTACTGTATGAATAATGTTTATGCATAGAGGACTGCACATACTTTTCATGTGGGGTGGTTGTAATTATCCAAGAAAAAGACTATGGGAATTGAAAGGTGAAAGGAATAAGATGCTATGGGTGTGCTTTAAGTGAAAAGAATATTTCTTTTCAAAAGTGACCAAGGATGGAGATGAATGAAAGAACAATATAACATGAGGTAAGTGGAGGCCATGATAGCTACTAAGAGAAGGTATAGTGATGAGGTACTTGGGTGGAGTGTGCAAGAGTGTGTGCTAAAGACATAGGGTAGGAAGTCGTGCTAGAAGGTTATATCTAGTCGTGAAGATATAGGGTGGAATGAACGGATTTAGTCAATGAATGAGGGGATATTTGGTAGGTGAAGGAGTAATAAATGCATCAAAATTTGAAAAAAGGATGGGTTGTGGATTCATTTTACCATTGGGACTAAGAGTATTTGAAGAAAGAGCCAAGTACGAAGGGTTGAGTGATCGAGTTAAGGTGTGAAGGGTGTGAAAATAAGCGTGACAACCATATCTATGTGAAAGAAGCTTGTGTCCCTAGTGATGAAGGGTTTGAGCGAAGTAAGGAGATAGAAAGAGTTAGGGTATTAAACAAAGCAATACCGATAAACAAATGACGGAAAAGTAGATATGAATCTAACAGATCAAACACATACGAGATCTAACGTAAGAAAGATCTAATGTATAACACAAATTTATTGAGCACAAAGTCTGAATAATTATATTACTTGTTTTTATACATCTCTATAAGAAATCAAAGTCTTTCTCTCCTCACCTCTATTTCTATCTGAAAAATGTTCACCTCTTTTGAATACAACAAGTATTCTAGTATTTATATAGAAGTGAGTGAGAGAAAGAAGCAAAAAGTAAGAACCCGACCACTTATTCCACCAGATATTTACAAAATATCCAA
>CM031240.1:443220696-443297789 GCA_018340775.1 Taxus wallichiana var. yunnanensis
TCGTGTGTAGTGGTGAAAGGTCCCAAATCCACTACACACTCCTTCACCAAGGAGTACGAAACCTTGGCTCCGAAGCCATCTCAACGTCTAACTAATACCCTACCTAACTACCACCGACTGTAATGCTCTACTAATGAAGGTGTAACAAAAGAATCAAAAGAACCAGAATCAAACATGATAGAAGTAGGAATACCGCTAATGCTACATGTAGTCTCGATGACTGTGCCTGGTGCTCGGCCACTAAGCGGTTCTCGACCACTACATAAATCGATGTTGCATCCCATATCGCCATAGATAGTAGGCTGCAAACTAGCGCCTTACCCCTATTCTTTGGGGTTTTGAGGCACTCTCTCTAATGATGGCCAACAACCCACAACCGTAACATCCACCGGTCCTCTCCAATGTGATGTTGCTCTGCCGGCAGTGCTCTAGGGATGCATGCCGTAGATCCGAGATGATCCGGTTATAGGCCCGGGGTGGGCGGTGCTACGAGCTCCTGCCGGACTAAGCCTGCGTGCACCTGCATCCCGATGGGACCCCAGGAGGCAGCCCCCGTGCTGCATCCTCTCTACATCAAACCTCTACAACCTGTAAAAGGAGGACGTGCCTATTGTTCTTCACTCGGTTGCTTTGAGGTGGCCTAAAGATGATCGTGCGGTAACCTATCCACCCAAGGAGGAGGGGATGATCCCTCGACCTACCATCCTGCGATCTGTTTGTATGCGGCTACGCACTCTATCTTTAGCATGTTGGGTCTTACCCGTGTCTCCTTCATGATATAAGCCTTTTCCACGGACTCGATAAAGTCTCGAGGGTAATGGATCGAATGTTGCCCTTGAAATCTAGATTTAGGCCCTTGATGAACTTCGTGGATCTCGACACGCTTTCGTCTACATGTAGTCAACGTCTTATAGGAGGTCTAAAAATCGGCTCTCATACTCCACCGCTGTCATGTGGTAGCTTTGATGTAAGTCGTGGAACTCATCTATACGTTGGGGATAAACCTCCTGGGAAGGTATCTACTCTGAATCTCTCCTCAAAGAGCTCCCAGTAACTAACTCGAATCCACATGGAGCTTTTACTCCTCGGTGCGCTACCATACCCATGTTCCATCTCTTAGTAGGTGAATCGCAACACGAGACTTTGTGTTGGTGGTACATGGGAAAAGCTTGAAGCATCCGCTCAAGTTGACTAACCGAGCCTCTGCTGAAAGCCTCCTGTATCTCGAGTAGTGTGATGGCCGAAGCTTCAAGATCTCCCTAATGTGGTCTCACTTGTTGTCGATTGTATGCGCCTCTATGTCCCTCTACGTGATCAGCTCTCGGCCTGGGCTCCTAAACCGATCTCTACGCCACTGCATCTCTATCTCCGAACCCTTTAGGAGGGGACGATGCCGCATCGACTCCACATGGGAGTTCTCACCTGCCCTCCGCCTTTGTGATGTGAGGGCGCATGCGCCTCCACCGAGGGCTCCACATCCCATCTATCATGTTGTCCTCCCAAAGCCCCACCATGAATGGTCGCAGTCACCTCCTGAAGTGTTTAAAGTATATGTAGTAGAATCTCTGTCATGGCCTACCACAGGGGTGGTATACCTAGATCTACATGTAATATCCCATCGTCTTGTCCAGTGCCTCTGCCTGAGACCAAAGCAGGGAATTAGTTTTAAATCCTTTAGTTTTGTTGTTTGTTTGCTAATTTTGCTCTAGTTTAATATATCAAGTAATGTTGTGTACTAGGTTTATTGTTGTTTTAGGTTTTGTTGTTTGTTTCATTTCACGTTGTCCATGGTCTATTAAATTAAATCAAAATATCATACTATATAACGTTTAGGTTTTGAGTCATGTTAGGTTTACTGTTTTTGTTCCATGTTTACTAGGTGTGCCCAAGGGTCCAAGCGTAGAAACCGCAGCTCTGATACCAAGTGTAACGCCAGCTAAAATCACCACACGAACCCAAAATTTTGGAAAAATTATGAAATAATTTTTTTTTTTTTTTTTAAAAAGGCGTTTCCACATTTTGGACAAAGAGCGGAAGTTTAAAGAATATTATTGCTTTTAAACACACCTCTTAGAATTAATTTTAAATGAAGCTTAAATTACATTCACCACAATTTAGATTTTCCTTAAAATACTTGAACAACCCAACTAAATTAATTAATTAATTAAGGCACATTAAAATATTAAAGGGTGGAAGGTCAATTAAAGGTTACTAATAATAATTTAAAACCTAAGGCATTAAAAAGGTTTAACCAAGTTCCTCAAACATAAGTTTAGAAGTTAGTTAATATGACATACCCCCATAGTGGCCCTCAAGTCAACCCATGTGTTGAGGATAAATATCTTGAAATTTAAATTTTAAAAACTAAACATTCACCCACAACTACTTCTTACCTACTTTTTGTAGGGATAAATTCCATCCTTAGGATCAATTCATTTTGAGCCCTTGGATGGAAGAGAGGATTCCTAACCCTAATATTGCTTTATACCTTTCTCTTCTTTGTTTTTTTATATTTCATTTTGTTCTTTTGACTTGCAAGTTTGGGAAGGAGGAATGGAAGCCATGGAAGGACTTCTCAAGCTTTTGAAAAGGCTCCCAAGGGAAATATTTTATTATCATTGTAACAAAATGCACTTAATAGGGTTTGAAAGGAGTTTATTACCTAGCTCTATCAATACATTTCTTGCCCAAAGGCTTGTGGAGTTATCCCATTATTTCAAGTTTTATGTATGTATTTCATTTACAAAGAAAGCATATAAATATGTTATATTTATTGAGCAAATACATGTGTGTTGATGTAAGTTTTAATAAATAAAAATTCCTTTACTCTCTCTTTATTTTGCTTTGTTTTTTTAGAATTTAATATATATATATATATATATATATATATATATATATATATATATATATATATATATATATATATATATATATATATATATATATATATATATATATATATATATATATATATATATATATATATATATATATATATATATATATATATATAAACTTGCGTAGGAAAAACCCTCCTCTGCGGCCAATGTACAGGTGGCGTGTATTTTTTTTTTTTTTAATTGTGAAGGGGTAGTGGTGGGGGTTTCGGTCCCCACCGGATACAAAAAGGATTGGGGTTTGGGAGGGGTCGGCGACCCCACCCCCACCCCATTGTGGTCACCAAACCCCACCCCATGACCCACCCACCCCAAACTAAAGCCGAGCAGGCGATTCGACCGCTGGCATGCAGAGAGCTACGTCGCCCGCCCCTCCTCCCTCCACTGCCCCTTCTTTTATTTTTTATTTTTATTTTTATTATACCTATTTACTGATATAAGTAAATACATTTATATTTATCCTTATATATATATATATATATATATATATATATATAAAATATATTAATACTGATTTAAAAAGAAATATAGAGGTATTTGTTTTAATATACTACGAGTTACCAATATAAGAAAGTTTTTACAAGTTAATAGTTGAAATACTTTGAATAAAATAAAGAGAACAGACTTGAAATTATAAAAAATGAACACTTATAATCCTACAAACTAGTTCTCCTTTTTAAAAAAGAAAAAGAGTAGTCCATAGAATACTATTGCAAGTTACTTAGAGGAGGAACAAGTAATTTTCTTTCACACTAGTAGAACTCATTTTAGTAAGGAATAACTCTCTTAATTTCTTCCTTAACCCAATATCACATACACCATTATAACAATCTTATTTCCATACATTTACAATATTATTACAAGACTTTACAAGCCACATTTATTTTCTTTCTTTCCTTATAACAACTCTTAAAATAAAGTAAACACATTTCAAGTAAAACTTGCCTTGACCATATAGCTTTTTGGTGCAAATATAGCTTCTGAATATCCCTTTCCTTTGAGTTGAGAAATAAAATAATACTGACTTCTTTCCACATAAAATTTACAACAAAAGTATGTTTCGAGGAAATCAAATAGTCTTCACAAGCTCTAAGTTCCAGTAGCTCGATCACAACAAGATAGGGGAAGAGGCAACACTCTCCTCCCGACCAAATACTCAATGGAGAAGAGAAGCAATCTCCTCCATTGACCCCAGACACAAACACAACACATGAAAGATGGTCTCCAACTCAAGCAATTCCACACTTACTTCCACAATGATACATATTTCTTTCACAACATTGATCACAACACTTAAAAGAAAACACAAATCATTTCACAAGGCTTTTATCTAAGCCAACAAGAGAAGAATCTATGGGAAAGTTTTCCTTATGTCTCCCCATTGAAATGAGATGCCCATCCAAACCCTCACAAGAAAACTCAAGCCCTTATGACTCTTATGCCTCCCTCGAGTACCCGTTATACCTCCCTTCTCTTATGGCTCCTCGAGGACAAGGTAGAATGCAAGCATTCTTACCCAAGATGGGCATCCTCCCCAAACTCCCTCCACAATTACCTATTCTACTCTTATGCCTCCCTCATGAGTTTTCCCATAGACCTCTCCTACACCATGCCTTAAGCATTCTACCCATTTACCCACAATGAACACAATAAACATACATTTTCTACCAATTTAAGCATGATAAAAACAAACCAATAAGCAAGCAAAAATAGTAGGGTCCCTACCTCTCCATTGAAGAAGTCTAACCCAAGAATCTTGTCCAAGCTCTACCAAAATAATCCAAGCATACAAGTCAAAGCTCTTTCCTCCCCAAAATTTCCCTCCTCTCAAAGAAAAGAAAAACTTAAACAAAAACCTCTAACCCCTCAAGCAAGAGAGGAGACTTGATAAAAGAAAGAAGGGAAGGAGGAGGAGGATGTGGCTCTATGTAGGATTCCACATCACACATCCCCAAGTCCACCTCCCTTAGTCAAATCAACCCCAAAATCACAATAAATGGGTGGTTGGGTTGGATGACATCTCTTTCCACACTCCATCCCCACCCATGTGCCTTAAGGGCACGATTAAATGCAAATGGAAGAGAAGTGAACTCCAAAGTCACATTTCTCTTCCCAAAATAATAAATAATCCCCTTTTTGGCTTTGACCCATAAAAGGGTTGGTATGCGGTTTTGGGAAGTGTGGGACAAGTTTAACTTGTCCCGAGTCCCCAAAAATTGTCCTCAATCTCAAATTCGAGATTGAAAAGAACTTGGAGTGGTCGACACTCAAAACAAGCATACAATCTGATCAGAGAAAACACAAGGCTCGGAGCCAACCACCAAAAATTAATTACTCCCACTAGGCTTCCCTCAAAACTTAAAATTTAAAACAAGATGCTAAATTAATCCAAACATATTTTAAAAAGTATTTTTTTTAAAAAAGGAGACATCACAAATAAAAGCACATAACTAAATTAAATTGAAACAAGTAAATAAAATTTCTAACCCATTGGTCATCATTAGAAAATTACCCCCATGGAAATTTTCCTAACATAAAAAAACATTAACACAATAAAATTCACAAGTTGCCTTGACGACCAAATGTTGTAACCACTGACATCTATTGTGTTTGGTTCCCGAATCCCCCTTTAGGTTGTGATCATGTAGTGTTTTCTGCAAAATATAAAAATACCTCCTTCGGCCTTGTAGGCCATGTCAAAACATCCAAAATAACCATATGCATGAAATTTATTAAACATTTATACGTAATTTCATCATCCATTATTTCGAGGTCTAAATCACAACTTAATTATACATTTCATCATTTTCCAAAATTATAGTAATGTAAATTCAACAACTAAATTCTACTTATCATGGCGAAGAAATCCAACGTTAGAACACATGTAATATATCAATATCATAAAAATATCGTATCGATAGTCTATTCATGAGTCTCACGTAAATCATACACTTGAAAGCAAAATCCAATCATAATCTAAATGTCTCTACTCACAAAACATCACGCTAATCAACATAAATATATGTAATGTCCATATCAAAAGTCTGCATAACTCAAAATGGAAATCAAATAAGTGTCATAGGAAGTGGGCACTCTGACACATATCTCTTTATGCTTACCTCTTACGCTCTGCATATACCTATATATCTCTCCTCTCTTTCTTTCTTAGGTAATTCACTATATATAGGGTGGGGACTTTCCTTTCACTGCTTATCTATTCCAAAAATAGGCCGCATGCTATTAATAGCCACGTGTTGTTTACATACATAGCCACAAATGCAAGTGTGTTATCTATAGACCTCTTCTGATTAAGCGAAGTGAAAATCCTATTCTTAGCTTGTCTCCATGAAAAACGCTTCGATCTAATCCTCCAAAGATAGACAATGCGTGGTGCGCACGTCTCTGCATTGTTGGTGTGTTCCCCATGCCATCTTCTAAAAATAGATCTTCATACTCAAAATCAGCTAAGTCCTAAATGTTAAACTTACGCTTTGCGTGTCGTTCTTCATATCCATTCGTGCCTTTAAACGACATGTTTTCCCAGGTGGACTTCTTACATGAGTTATGTCAGTGTTCTCGATCAACACTCAATAGGGAAAATACAAAAAGGAATAAGATAAACAAATAATAAATATGTGCAAACCCTAGATGAGGGTATAAATGGAATCCCCAATAAAAGAACATTTTTTTTCCTCCATGAGCTTGAGCTTGTCTCCCATGGCTTCCACCTCCTTCCTCCACCAATCTGCAAAACAAAAAAGAATAAACAATAAGTCAAATAAAAGGAAAAGGAGCTTTTTCATAAGCATATTTAGGGTTAGATGGATCTCTTAATCCAAGGGCTCCAAATGAATCCATCCAATGGATGAGATTCAATGTATAAAAATTAGATGGGAAGTGGGTGAGATAAATTTAAAATTTAAAATGCATGGGTAGAATTTATTTGGGGCCACTCAAGTTGTGTAGGGGTGTTATTACTTTTCTAACCCAAATGTTTTATTAGAACCTTTTAATTAATGCAAACCTTGACCCCTTTGTGGGTATAGTAAAACTTTATTATTTAAATAACTAGACCACAATACCTTTGAAATTAATTTGAGCAAGTTTAATTAAGGTTGAATTAAATTGTATTAAAACAAATGGTAGGGGAGCCTAAGTCTTGCTTTAGACTAATTAATTTATTAAATGGTATTGAGAGATTTTATTATTTTATTTAAAGGGAGCTAAGGGGATTGTGGACCCTCATTCGGAAATTAATAATATTAATTTAATGTAATTTTAAAACGAGAAAGTGTGACCATAAATTTTAACCTAGTTTTAAGTAGGTTTTTCAAAAAAATTATTCCATAATTTTTGTAGTTGGACTTATGTTTGCCATGGGTTTCATGCGGGTAAATTTGTGGGCGTTACAGGTTCTAAGCTTGCTCTTAATCTCTCATTTTTAAGTAGATCTGATGGAAACACGTCGGGTCTTTGGGTATAACTATTGTTGAGGTGAGTCTTTGGTATCAAGGTGGTTCTTTTTTTATGTATCCTAAACTAATTTTTAGGGGTTTTGAGGGTAAAAAGATGATTGTAAATGAATTGAAAATGGGGTGATACACCAAACTTGTTGAGGGCTTTGATGAGTACATGCACAATCAATTTGAGAATGAATTTTGGATGCATAAACCAATAGTTTTCAGTAGAATATTAAGGAAAAACACTTTGTGTATTGAGGGAATGAATCACAACAACACAATAAGATAAACATGCACACTAATATTATGCAAAAATTATTAAATTTGTAGTAAGGTAAGATGATTAATCAAGGAATTTGACATTCAAAAGAATTAATGAGATATACACACCACTACTGAAATAATTAAAAAGCGAAATCGAGTTCTCATTCGAGGGCAAAAATGGCAAAAATTGCTCATATGTCTAAAAGTCATCCTCTGTGCCTTCACTGATTGCACACAATATATAGCAAGATTATTCACCCATCCCATCTTAAAAATAAGATAAAATTTGTACTCGCCCATGCATGCTAATTTTACCTTTTTATTATGAATAAATAAAGAAATAAAAATAAACATGCTAATTACTGATGAGACATTAATAACTTTGAGTTACAAATGTACATTTCACTCAAACCGTAGTTGGTGATCTATTTTTAATAAAGTAAGATGAATAATTTGGCTAATAATAACACTTGTTTGTTGTGTAAGTCTCCTCCATGTGTATGCACGATTTTGTCTTCTAGTGTTGGATGTGATACTTGTAACTTGATCCATTTGCAATGATTTTTTTAGCATTCTTTAATGTTTCCCCCTTAGATGCACATGCAAAAATTAATCTCCCTGTGTGAGAAAAAATAATTCTTTTATTTTCCACACTTTGCAAAATTTCACCCAATATGTGGGAACCACTGCAAGCTCACGATGTTAACATTTGTTTGTTTTCTTCGTTATTTTGTCTTCTAGTGCATAACATGCCAAAGATACCCTTATGCAAGCAAAAATAATGTCTTTATTCCATCCTTGGCATGATGATTCATGTTTTCCATGTGGGGACCACATGTCCATGTGTAGGACTCTTGTTTTTGTAGCCTCTTGAGATCACTTGTGCATATGTAATAATAGAAACTTCTCCCTTTGTATGGGATCTCCTTAGCAGAGTTTGAGGTATACTTTGGAAATTTTAAGGTATGTACTTCCAACCTTGGCATTAACATCTATCTTGACCATATTACTTGGCCACCTCCATACTATAGTCAATCTATGGTGACATTCGGTCTTTGAATAATCATTATTACCACGTTGGTGATTAATCAATGTCATGACTCTTATGATAGTCGGCATCATAAAATTCTTGGACTTCTAAAAATTTGAATGTAGTAATAGTTCAGATTATTGGGTCTAGCCCCCTCTGAGATCATACATATTATAATGTTGGATCTCTTGATAAACATGACATGCAGTTACTTTGACTGGGACCTTAGAAAAGTTGAGCAAATTATTTAAAATCATTGGAGTTGGTCCCCTTAACTTACGATGAGTCAACCCTTTATGATCCTTTGTTGGTGGTCTACCTCAACCCTAATTAGGGTTTCATCATTGTTTGACACGTTTGTACTCTCTGACTGTGGTAGAGTTCAAAGCAACTATGATCCAGGTTGGATTTTTTTCATGGAAATTGGTGAATGATTCTTGATCATTGATCTTTGTATCTTCGTGATCCTCACCATTGATGCTTAACCCCTGATGATTTGGAGAAAGTGGTTGATTTTGGAGGAGGAAAATGCATCGAACCCTATCATTTTTCATTTGATGTTGAGCTCCGCAAGCTAGAGGAACTCTGCTCAAATTTTCACGGCCATTTTTTTAATTTTGAAACTTGATTCCTTGGTCTTCGATGGTGCTTTATGTTTTGTAGAGAAACTCTATGATATTTGGAATTCTGGTTTAAATGAGCTTTTCAATGTCTTTTCTTTCTACTTGATGCTCAAAATGTGTTGTTTATTTACTGGGAGGATTGGACACTGCTAACATACTTTAAGGCTCCTATCTTCTTGAGCTTTATTTGAATTGACGAACTGTGAGTTTCTTTGCTAAGGCTGAATTCACTTTTGTTTCCTTTGGGCCATTTTATGGGTTTTCTGAGCATGACATTCATGTTTTCAACTAGATGGGTATTTTGATTTATAGCTCGTAAGGGTTTCTTTTGAACAATGTAGGCTCAGATTTACTCCTTGATCTCTAATTTTTTGGGTAAGTGTATACTTTGAGCTCTTTGATGTTTCAACTACCCGTTTCCCTTGTAAAAATAGGCTTTGTACTTTGTATTCCCTAATTCTTGCATTAAGTTGTTATAATTTTCCTTTCCTTAGAGCTCTGAAATATTTCATTCTGGGTGCTTGCTCTTGGAACTCTGAGTTTAATGTTGTATAGTGGCCATTATCACAATGATTTGATTTATGTTCTCCCTGTTACTTGACCTGTATTTATCAAACTTTTAAGAAAAAAAGATCTAGGTTTTGTTGAGGTTATTTCAGTTTGATTCGCCATGTAGAGGGGAAAGTTTTGCTCTGCCTTCCACTGTTGGTGATTTATCTTTGTATTTGTTGTCTTTTATCTGAATCCGCACTTCTAGGTTGAGCTAGAATCACACAAATATGGTCTAGATTGTTGACTTTCTTAGTTTTCATTTTTGTGAATATGGTGAGTTCTCTATTTTGTGCCTTGAACCACCATCACTTTTGACTTGTAACTCCATATTTGGGCATTTTTATATCGTGGGCATCTTGGTATATGACTTTTGAGTTGTATTGCTAATTAAGTAGCCGTATTGTGAACTCGTCGTCATTTTTATCTATTGGCTCTATTTAGAAACTCTTGTGAACTTTGAGCTAATTTGAAGAAATGGTTTTGTTATTTGGAGATTGGATCTTGTAGTTTGAACCGTCGGTTATGGGGTTTGAAAAGATCGTTGTTGTTTTTATGCGTGTACTTCATCTACTTGTTGGGTCCATCTTGTATAGGTTAATATGTTTGAGCCACTAATGCTACTACTTGCTTGAAATTTGGGGTTTCTCTGTAAAGCTATTTTTGGTAAGTCACCTCTGGGTGCTCCATTTGTACCTTGACTCTGAGAATGTATATTCATCTTTCTTATGAAATGGAGTTTGATAACATCATCTTGATTCACTACTATCTATAGGAGAAGGTAAGCTTGATATTTTTGTTTTTCTTCTCCTCTGAGATGAGCTTTTAAAGGTTTGAACATTCTTTGGGTGGGCTCAAAACTCTTGTATCTATTCTGAGTTTCAATGTTTTCTCCACATGGCCCCTTCTTTTTTTGTACTCTTAAGGGTTGATTGATGCCCATTGATGGCTTTTGCGTATACTTGAAAACAATATACTTCATTACGTAGCCATCACTAGCACTTTCTTTTAAATGCCTTGACCACTGTACGCTATCTGATTGCTTAAATGTGCTTCCTTGATGCTCATGATACTGAAAAAATAAACGATTGCGTAAAGTATTTTCTTGATTTGATCTGATAACTTCCTTTTGAGATTTTGCACTATTAATTAAGCTCTATTTGGAAATACTTGGCCCCAAATATGGTAAAAAATTGTAAAAACCTGTTGATAATATAATTTCCCTTTGTTTCTCAGCTTCTGGTTGTGATTCGAGTTCAACTTATTGCTTGGGTATCTCAGTAATGAATCTAAAAATGTTATTCGGTGAAACAATGCTCTTATATTTTGATTCTTTGTTCATTTGTATCTTCTCTAGTGGAAGTAGATGTAGTTTTTTCATTTCTGGAAGCTTGCTTTAATTTCTCTGTAATCTATTTGTACTCTTGGAGACCTCTACTTTTATTATTATTCTTTTTGATAATTGTACTTATTTTCCAATGTTGAATACAATTGTATACATGAAAATCCTGCAATCCGTACTTTCTTTCTATAGACTGAAATGAGAAGAAGTTAAGCAACTATCTTGAAAATATGGATGTGTCTCCTTCCACATCGAGCATTTGTTAAGGAAACGAGAAAACATGTATCCTTTGTACTGTAGACAAACAACCTGTTTGAATCTTTGCATTGTAGAACTATCTCCTTCAAATTTCAAATCACTATAGATTTATCCTCTATCTAGACTTGCTTTAACCTTCATGCCTAACTGAAATGAGGCTCTTTCAAATTTCATAGACTGTGAAGGAATAATAAATTTGTTCTTTATGGAATTGCACTTTGTCTTGTAATTTCCCTCTTAAGTTAATGATTTGAGAAGTACCTTCAGGTTATAAACTTCCTTCACTTGTACCAGATCTCTAAAGGGATGTAATGAAGATTTATTCCTTGTGTCTTCCTTTTCATGGCTCTACTTTGAAACTCCTACTTGTACTTTGATTTTAGAGAGAAAATGTAGCTTGTTCTAATTCAAAATTCTTCCTTGAAGATCATGGACTGCAAACTTGTGTTAACTCTTTCCCTAAGTTATGATGGTTTTTTCTACTTGGGAGAAATGCAATACCTTGAATATTGTATTCAATTTACCTTATGAAACTCATCGATTAAACTTTGCAGTCTTTTCATAATGTAATTTTCTTCCTTGTAGAGATGTCTAATTACATTATACTTTGCTCTTTAAAGCTCAGGGTCCCATGTACTCAGTACACATAAAATATTGAGACCTAACGTATGCTCCGTTGTTGAATATGATGCTTTAAAATGCATGATTTTCTTTACTATTGCGTGATCTACCTCTGAAGTCTTGATCATTTTTGATGCTATAAGAAAAATGAAAACTATAGATGTAGATGTAATTTTGATTTGTAGATCTTTATTGAGTTATAAGTTTTGGAATTGCTTGATAACTAAAGCTTGTACTTTGTAATTTGCACCTAAAATTCATAAGTTGTAGTGGCATTTCCTAAGTCTATAACATCATGAATATGGGTGATTTCCTTGAGTTTAAAATTGAAGCTTCCTCTTTGAAAATATCCCAAATCTGCAAAATTTGGAGAAGTGCATCTTCACCGCTTGAAACTCTAGTTTAGCTATCTTGCTATTCTTTGCACTTTGTAAATCTCTTATGACCTGAATAAGTATTTACAATTGTATTCTGATCTTGATCAGAAGCTTCTTTTCTTCTACTTCTAGTTTTAGAAATCATGACCTATTTTCATTGAATTGATTGGTAACAACCTTGAATACTTGTACTCTTTTACACTGATCATTGTGTAAGGCATGAATGAATTTTCTCATTTTGTCCTTAAAATTGTTAAGTGCTGAAAGTAATTTGTACCTGTACTATGCTTCTTTACTTATGATTTAGTGTTCCAATGCCTTACATCCCATAGATCATGTCTTATTTGAGCAGTAACTGATATATTTCGATATTCATTATGTATTTTATACATGTTGTAATTTGATGAAAACTGATATTTTATGCTTGCATTTTCCTTTTCCTAAAACAACTCATAACTTGTATCATGTAGATTTCTTCAGCAAGTATTTCCTTTCTATATAGTAATAATTTATGTAAAATATTTTTGCTTTTCATCTGCTACCTGTACCTGTACACTTAAGAAAATAGTTAGAAAATATTTAGGCTTTTTGGCCTCTCTTATGTTCCATAGTTTTTCTTTTCTCTTTCTTTTCTGAAATGATTCTAGGAATCATATGTGTTGATGTAGAATCTTTGCTCTTATCAATTGTGTATCTGTATATGATGTACCTTATACTTCTTCTTTTAGAAATCCATTTGCATGTAGTTAGATAGTACATGGGTACAGATCAAACTCTGAGCTCAATATTGATGCCTTTTTTTCAAGTACATTGTGACTGATAGAAGAGCCGGATAAAAGATGGAGTTGGAGCTTGAAGTGAAGAAGACTAGAAGAGAACCCAAGGCAATGATGGGTTTCTTCTATACTCTTTTACTTTTAACTTCATGCATATGTACTTCTTTCTTTAGTAGTTATGAGTTACATTCCACGGTTTGTGTGGAAAATATTGTACTTCTTCACGAATAAATAACACTTAATTTATGTACTTGAGTTGTATACTTCTTTCTGCTTTCAGCTTTATGACATGTATATTGATTTTATAAAAATAAACAATTCAATCACATAATCAAATGTATTTACATGCGAAATAATGAGTTTTGAAATACTTGGAACTTTAATAATGAAGTTTCTTTCTTGCAAACTTCAACTCTGTTTAATGTTCGCAAATTTAGAATTCCACCTAAACTGTAATTCTCGTCTTCATCAAGGCAATGCATTAGTCCTTTGGGGATTTTGTGTTTCCTTGTTGGAGATAAACATGGAATGGCAGTCTATGTGAGGTGTTACATTTTGTAGCATCACACATAGTCAGATTACATGTAGCTAATCAATTACTGCTACTCAAAACATAATAAATTGTAATGCATTCCCCTAGTTAGGTCCACTTCATCAATGTCATCCATCATAACGAAATTTCAGTGTTGCCCATTTTTGCACAAGTGCAAAAATTGTCAACAATACCCAAGGTCTTAGAGGAGGAATATGCAAAAGCATAATGCATCATATCTCATTGGATGAAGTTCGTGAGGTGGGTTATCTATCTTAGGAAAAAAAAATCCCTGGGCCGATTTGTTTTGAGATCGGTTTCTATCAAAAATTGTGGCATATAGTTGGGAATATGGTGGAGGAATGCAAGAAAAAGAGAGTTGTCCTAAAGGAATGGAATTCCACTTTTCTTGCTCTTATTCCAAAAAAAAATGAAGATCTAGGTACTTTAATGCCTTCCGCTTTCACGCATTATGTAATGGGATTTATAATATAGTTTCAAAGGTTTTTGCCTTGAGGATGAAATCATTTCTAAGCTTTGTCATATCTAATAATCAGAATGGTTTTGTAGAAGGAAATCAAATCTTGGATGGAATTGTGGTGGCTCATGAAGCTATCCATTCTCTCTCTCATAAAAAAATCCATGGATGATTATAAAATTAGATATGATGAAGGCTTATGACAGAGTGAATTGGAGGTTTCTGGAAGTGGTTCTTGCAAAGTTTGGTTTTCCTCTTGACTGGATTCAAATGATCATGAGTGGCTTTTCAACTCCAAAATTTTCAATGTTGATAAATAGTGTTCAGGCTGGGCATTTTTTTATCTTCAAAAGGTCTGAGACAAGGCAACCCGATTTCCCCTTTTCTATTCATTATTATGTCAGAAAGTCTTATTCTCTATTCAAAATGTTATGGAAAAGGAGTTAAAAGATTTGAAGATTTCTTCAAAGATCGATCATGTGGCAAATTCATAGTTTGTGGATGATACAACACTTTTCAGGGAGCCTTCAGTGGCTGAGGCGAGGAAATTCTCAGGAGATTCTTGACCATTGTGATAAGGCGTCCGGTAGTCAAAGGTGAGTGCTCCTAAATCTGTCATCTTCTTTATCAATGTTGATCCTAGGCTGCAACTAAGGATTGCAAGCATTTTTGGCTTCTCCATTGGTTCCTTTCCCAGTTCATATCTAGGTATGCCCTTAATTGGAGGGTGGCCGGGAAGGACTGTGGGAAACCTGTGGTGGATAAGATTCAGCAGAAGATGGCCTCTTGGAAGGGTAAGTGGTTAACCTTAGGGGCATAGCGGAGTTGATTCATTCTTCTCTCAAGCAATTCCTCATATTTCATGTCTCTTTTTAAATTTCTTGAGAAAGTGGCCAAGTGCATAGTAGGTTTGCAAAGGAATTTTTGTGGTGCAGCTGAGGATAAAAAGAAATTTTGTTTGGTTGCATGGGATGAGGTTTGCCAGCCAAAAAGGATGGTGGTTTAGGCTTTAGGAACTGCTTCGATGATGAATAAAGCTTTGGGGTAAGAAGCTTTGGAGAGTTTATAAAGACAGAGGACGCATCTGTGGAGCAAGATCATTGTGGCTAAATACTTGGAGAGGCAGGACCCGAGAAACAAATTTCCAGTTGGAGCTTCCATCATGAGCTCTGGTATTTGGAACTTCATTAAAAGTTGACATAAGTTTGTGGTCCCTGATCTGAAATGGTAGTCTCAAAGAGGTGACATGGTGAATCTATGGAATAAAATTGGCATTTAATGGGTCCCCTCTCAAAGATTGAATCCTTGGGAATGTTTAAAGAAGAAGCTATCTTGAATTGGGGATCGAAAGTTGAGGGTTATATGTGTGTTTCAGAAGGGGTTAGAAATTGGATATCCCCTTCCTGTGAGAGATTTGAGAATTGCGATGGTGTTGAAGCTCTTTTCAAGATTTTAAGTTCCTCTCCCTGCCCAGATGATGCTACGGAGGATAGACTAATTTGGTCTAGGGAAAATTTGGGGTAGTGACAATAAAAGATTTGTACTTGAAGATGTATGACAGTCTTGAGATAAGGGAGGATTCAAGTTCTTTTCTGAAGAACATTGTTTGGCAAATAGAAGGCATGCCTAAGGCTACTTATTTTCTGTGGCTTGCATCCTTAGGAAAATGTTTGATGTATGACAATTTGATGAAAAGGGGCTTTCATGGTCCGGCATTATGCTTTCTTTGTGAGGAATGGGATGAATTTGGTAATCATATCTTCATTCATTGCTCTTTTGCACTTCAAATTTGGTCCATCGTGTGGCATCGATGGAGTATTGCTTGGGTTCTTCCAAACTCGGTGTTTGATCTAATTTCTCAATGGCACTAGAAAATTGCTCATAAAGGTTTACAACTCCTTTGGAATTTAACTCCTGCAGCAGTTATTTGGAGCTTGTGGTTGGAAAGGAATAGAATATTTTTCAGGGTAATAAGTTCTTTGTGTGTCAAGTCTGGAATAGGATCGAAAGATTTTTCTAAATCCGTTGATATCCATAAGGATTTAGATTGCAGAAATAGTGAAGAAAGGTCCTTATGTGGTAAATGGTCTTCTATCCCCTAGAAATATACTTGTATCCCTCCTGATAAGGGGAGTGAGGAAATTAGAGCAGAAGAGTGGAGACCTCCTGATAAGGATTGGATTAAGTTAAACTTTGATGGGCTTCGAGAGGCAACCTCGGCAATGCTGGGGTGGTTACATTTTCAGGATTCAAGTTGTCAGTCAGTTTTGGCTCTAGCTTTAGATTGTGGTATCTCTTCTAACAATGTTGCAGAAGGTATGGCCCTTCTTTTTGGTTTATTGGAAGCTAAAAAACAAGAATTGGAGTCATCTTTGGATCGAGGGGATTCAAAAACAATCATTGGTTTGGCTCAGGGTAATGTCCCTAAAGCCTGGTCTTTGAAACCAGTATGTGCTAAAATCAAAGTTGTTCTTACTTCATTTTCGAGGTTAAATTCTTGCATATTAAAAGGGAAGGGAATAAGGTGGTGGATAGATTGGCTAATAGAGGAATCGAATTTATGGGAAAATCATCATTTAAAGTCCCAAGTTTGGGTGGCGAGCTATCCCAATGACATCTTGGCTCTGTATTGAGGGATGCACGATTGGTGATTGGTAGTGAGGGGAAATAATTGTGAATGCCGCCGACCATTAATGCCAAATTTTTAGAATTGATGATGATTGTGGTAAAGTGATCTCACGTAAGATTTTGAGTACTCACACATGTTGATCATTCGTGGGAAGGATTGGAGGTAAGTCTATTTAAGTATGGTCGGGGGTGGTTCTTTCCGTCACGCGGGTTGATTTTCTTTTGAGCCTCGTGGTGGTTGAGCTATTGGGCTCGGCTCTAGTTTGCTTGAGCGGTTAACATGAGGAGGACAAGGATTCTAATGCACGGTCCCGGTCACAAGAGGTCTTAAGAGAGCTTTAACTAGGTGATGAAATGGGCAATCCTTCTCACAATGGATGGATGGATGGAAAATCAAAAATGAGGTTGTGAGGGACTAGCTCGAGAAGGTCGGCGGCAGAGCTTTAAGGAAGATGAGGTGGACATTTGTGATAAGATGAAGAAATTAATGATTGATCCCAATCAAATTTTTTGACGAAGAAATGTATTTGAGGTTGCCCGAAGGATTTGAGTGTGGTGAATATTTATCAAATTCATCACGATAATTTATTATTCACAAGGAGCACAATGTCAAGAAGAGCCATTGGTCGGTGTGCAATTTCACATCAATGTGTTAACTAGAGGGGGTTCGGGCGATTTCCTAGGGTTTGGAAGAGTGGCGGAATGCCAGGGGATGAAGTTGTCGAAGAAGGCAAAAGGTTGCGATGTCATAGTGTTGTGTGGCTTCTTCTCCTTCTCCTTCTCCTTCGCCTAGCTAGGATGATTTGGAGGTCAAAATTCTTGCAGAGATGTCAAGTGAGAAGATGGATTAGGTGGTTCGCGTCTAGTTTTGTATTTGTGAGGATATGCATGGTTTAGGGTTTGGGGGCTAGAATAGATTTTTGCATCGAGCCTTTATGCCTAGAATCTTGTTGATAGTTTAAAATTTAGGGGTTTGTTTTGGGGAGCTATCTAGTAACTTCTATAAAAAAATTATATATGAATTGTATGGTGCATAATAAAGTTCCTAAACTCACCATGGGAGTCCATTGATGATTGTAAATATCATGGACTAGAACTAAAATTATTTTTTCAAGCTACAACGTTCTCCTAAGTACCAATAGCAAAAACAATCTCCTTTGTGATTGAAATTGTTCACTTGTTCTTTCTCCGGTCGTCAAATCATTGTTTTGCCTCCATGCCTCTGGGTCATGAAGGAAATTCAAAAATTGGACTCAAAATGACGAAGTTTTCTTCCTCTGTTTATTTTTCTCGCATTGGGAACGATGGGCGTTTCTTTCCTGTCAAATTTTGCCTTTGCATCCCCAAGTGATATGTGGGTCTCTCTGATTGGATGCGGTTGACCATACTTCAAGGCTCAACGGACGGCTCCACGTGTCACAAATAGGCAATTCCTAAGGTGGGGTAGAAGGGCCAATTACCAAATCAGCGCCAGATCGCCACGTGGTTGGAGTCATTGGAGAGGCAAAGCCTGTCGTTGAAAAGTCAAAGCGAACGAGCGAGGCCATCGGGGGATTTGAGATTTTGAGCCTCTTTGTAAAAAAGGTGAAAAATTAAAAAGTAACCCATGAACCCCGATTAAGCTATCAGGGAAAAAGTCAAATCTTGAGCCCATAGGGAAAAAGTCAAAGGTGAAGCCCGCCGTTGAAAAGTCAAAGCGACGAGCGGGCCATTGGGGCACTTTTGGAAATTTAACCAAATTTCCAAAAGCGAAGTAAAAGTTCTAGAATGCTCCACGGCTCAAGGTCTCGGGCCCACCATTGAAAAGTCAAAGCAGACGAGCGGGCCATCGAGGCACTTTTGGAAATTTAACCAAATTTCCAAAAGCGAGGTAAAATTTCTAGAAACCTTCGCGCTCTGCCCGAGTCTTGGGCCCGCCATTGAAAATTCAAAGTGGAAGAGCGGGCCAACGGAAGAAATTGAGTTTTGAACCTTTTTCGAGAAAAGAGCCGCAACCCCGTTCCAACCGAGAACGTGCCACGTGTCCTAGTCAAATCATTCTGCGGAGGAGAAATTGATTTTTTTCGAGCCTTTTTTCCAAAAAAGGGTTAAAATATTGAGAAAAGGGCCGCGACCCCATTTCCAATCAGAGGGTGCCACATGCCTAAGTTGAAAAGTCAAAGTGGGGTGCATGGGCCATTTCTTCCAAATTGCCAAATCTCACGAAAAATCACAAAATGCGAAAGGCTTCCCCATAACCACTCTAATCCCTTCCTGCCACGTGGATGACCCAATTTCAGAGTTAGAGGAGCAAATCAAATGGTCTATATTTAAATTGGCAAATCGAATGTAACAGTTGCTTTGCAAGATCTAGTTTTTAACCCACCATGAGTGTTTTCTTCACAACAAAGGAATTTGAAAAGGCGTTGAGGATTTGTGAAGTTGTAACGGTTTCTTGCGAAGAATATAATGGCTTCTTGAGCCATTCCAAAGGGTTGGCGATTGATTTCAAAAAGACTAGAGTGCTCTATACCTGGAAAAGACAGAAAACGCCATACTTCTTCTATTTTCTCTTCTTCCTTAAATTTCTTCCATTCTCAAGCTATGTACAAACTCTGCTCGAGCTTCAATAATAAAAGAAGGAATTTTTGCCTCTTTGATTGAGGAATTAATTGGTACTTTGTGACTAATGAGTTTCATTCGGTCTTGTAGCTTCTCCTACGGATTTGTTTTTCTTTTGACTATGAATGCATGTAAATGAAATTTCTAATTAATGTGTGTGGGCATCTGATATTCTACTCACAACATTAGTTTTCTCCTACCTCCATTTCTACTCCCCTTTCCCTTTCCAAGACAAACTTTCTTCTCTAGCGAGACATTGCTAGCTTTGCCACGTGGTTAGTAGAGTGCCCCGTTGGATCTTTGGTCAAAAGGCTACCATTGAAACCCATCTCTCATGCGTACACCTATGGAAGTTGCACCATTCAAGTAGAGGGACTTACATTCCCATAAGCGTTGGCTTGAACTCACCAATTTATCCACAAGATAATTTTTCTCGCCAACAAAGATGTTTCGACGCCCACCGTGGGGTAGATTTTAAAGATCATCGCACCTAAAGACAACCTCGGGGTCATATAATATAAAAAAATTCTAGAAAAAAAAATTCGGAGATTGAATAGTCACACAAACTACATGGGTGCAAATCATGGCTATTCGGAAAATCTTTCATTGGGAGACTGATTTACTCTTTCACATCTAAGAAGACTTTGCTTCGATCCGAAAGAAGCTATTTCACATAATAGACAAATTATCAATCAATACTTCATTGCCATAAGGATTCTGGACTTGGAAGAGGAATGTGTTGTCGAATTGGAAAGGAAGAGACAAATTCCAACACCCCAGAGAAGAGCATAAACTTTCAAGCTGGCTGATAGAAGGTACACCCTAAGAAGTCGAGTCGAGGAAAAATTGATCCCATATTTGAAGAGCTTGAAAGAGAGGTAGTTGTTGAAGAGGAGATAAGGGCTCAACTTGAATAAATATAAAGACTCCAAATTGAAGCAGAAGAAAGAAGCAAGCAGCCACGAAGCAACCTTAGCAAGACTAGAGGATAGAAACAGGAATAGAATGGGTGATCATGAGCGTGAGGTACGTAGGCCTAACGTACCATGGGGAAGAAATACTGGTCCACTTGCTCTTCCACAACCACTTCATGACCTCCCAAGAGGCTCAAGAAAGAACTTCCCAAAATTCAAAGGGGATGGTTCTCAGCTCCCGAAGAACATGTAACAACGATTCATCACTTTGCTTGTGGAGTGTTGGGAGATGAAGATGAAGATGTTTCAGTTAGGCTCTTTGTGGAGTCAATCCAAGAAAAATTTGTTGAATGGATCTACATGTTGCCCCAAGATCTGTCACATCTTTGGGAAGATATAAGAAGTGCATTTGAACATAGGTTCAAGAGCACGAGAGATTGTCGAGGATCTATTGATCCAATTGGTTCGATGAAGAAGGAGACCTCTCTGAATCAATGAGATATTTTGTAAAGCAAGGTATGATAGGTTAATAAAAAGGATCCCAAAGATGTGGTACCCTCTCAAAACAACTTGAAAAGGTTCTTCATCAATGCCTTGCCACCAAAAGTTGATTTCTTCCTCGAAGAGCCCAATCGAGAACATTACGGGAAGCTAAAGACTTTGCAATTAAAACTGATAATGATCTAATGCTTTCTCGGAAAAGTGAAAGGACTAAATGGGAAACAAAAAGGTCGAGTTCAAATTCGATACACCACCGATCCAATGTTCCAAAAGATGGTAAATGACCTAGTTGCTTTGAAGAAACAAATGTCACAAATCACAATGAGAAATGCTCCAAGGAGACCAAATCTTCCTGATAGACCAAGAATTGCTCCACCCCTCGCATGCTTGCTCTTGAATCACCACCGGTCAATGCCATCTGTGACACTAGAGAATCGGAAGAAGGGACAGACATTGAGGAAACCAAAGAAGAAAGCATGGATGAATATGAAAACTATCTTGAAATTGACGCATAATGCCCCGATTGAATATTTTGATGATGAGGAGGAAGGTGATGAAGAAGCTCCAAGTTTTTCATGTGCTTTTTTCACTCAGTGCACAATCCAAGAATGGTGTTTCACCTTCCTCGGAGTAGTTGCATCGAGAGTAGGAAGAACAAAGAAGATAGCTCTTGAAGCCTCCACTAAAAATATCATCAACATGGGATCACCATTACCACTTTCTATGGAATCACTAGAGAGAAATCGATTCATCATTTGTCAAGGATCACACTTTGTTGTGCCAAGTTATCCGATTCTTCTCCCAACTCAAAAGTTTTTAAGAGAAATTCACTTTTAAATGTTGGCTCTGCAAGAAAATCTAAATTTCAATCAAATCCTACACTCCCACCACCTTTTAAACCAATTGCTACATTTGAAAGAGAACCCAACACCAAAAGTAACAACACATCTCGCCATTTAAGTCCTCATCCATTCTTGGAAGCTCTTCCTCATCTACCATAACTTCATTTGACTTTGTAGAGCATGCTAGCAAAACCAAAGTCTAGCTCTCTAAAATTGAATACCTACAAACACATCCTGCCCAATTTGACAGATTCATCAAGGAAATCTGGGGTGGTAACTCTACATCCCCAATCTCTAATTCTAAAGGCTTACTTCCCACACCATCTAGTCCATCTTCTCAAATTATGCTAGCCCTCAGTGCCTCCACCACCAACAGAGTTGAGCCTTTTTACTTGTCACTTCTCATCAAAGGTTTTTAGCTGAACAATTACATTATAGATTCCTGAGCCTCGATAATGTGATGCCATCAAAAGTCTGAAATGCTCTTGGCCTCACTTTGACATGGATAAATGGCACATGCTACTCAATGGAATCTATTGGTACCCAAATTTAATCTCCTTTCAAGGTGAGCAAAGATCATGGGCCTAACAGACACTCGGGCGAGATAGATGATCATGTATGTCATTTCGTAGCCGGGGAAGCAATCAGACTTTTAGGCACCTGTGCTTTGAATAGCTTCTAGGTAGCACATTAAGAGGATTTGACCTATCCTCACTACTTTATGGTTGTGCCTTTCAACCAAGGTGAGAGAACCTTTTTGTAACCTATTATTTATGGAGGAGATGGAGATATCCTTCCTAATGAAGTTGTTAAGGAGACCTTGAAGAAAATATGATCAATGCAACAAAATCTAACTCTCACGAGTTGTCACTCTAGATAGTGGAGATATTCTCTAGGCAAGGTTCAGGCTACTAAAGACATTTGGAATCTTGATTGTTTCTGCATGTTTTGGTAGTAAAATTTATGCATTTGTATACACACATGACAAACAAGGGTAGTATGGGTAGGGTTAGTTGTTTTTAAATAACTTTTGGTGGGATGTGAGGCAAAATGAACTTGATTTTCCAAATCTCTGAGAACTCTTACAAAATGAAAAGTCTAGATAACATAATACTTCAGAATAGCTAAAATGTTCCTTTAACTAGAATATGTGCTTCAATGGAGGCCCAGACTAGCACTTTTTCACACAATCTATGAGATTCTAACACGAAGGCTCGAGTTAAAAGACCCAATAAAACATCAAAACCTAAGATCAATCACGCCTAAGGTACACCCAGAGGCTTACAAACAATATCTGTCAACAAATGAAATAAAAGTGATTTTAAATCATTTATTTCACCCCCAGATGAAAGATCTTCTGAGAAATGAGATTGCAGATGCCACTAAACGCCATAAGGATTGATACTTGTGTGATTAAGATAGATTTTGACACAAGATTGCAACAAGAACAAGAAAAACTATTTGCAGACATTGAAATGAAATAAACACATTTTGCTCAAGATCAACACAGAATAACTCAAATTTGATTAAATTTATCAGCAGGGGAAAGTTTATAGAACAATATCAGATCTTGTCAATGGTTGTACACTTGCAACCACCTTGACATGATCAAACTTAATACAAAAGAGATATACAGCTTCTCAAACGGCTTCTCAAAAGACAGGCTTTGTCAAATTTTCCTCTTGGGAATTTTCTTCGACCTCTAACACTCCAACCATTTACATGAAAAATTTGTGCCATTTATAACATTTACAACAAAGCCCCTTCTTCCCCAAAAGATAAAAACATTTAATGTACCAGTGCTCGCCATGATCTCGATCGCAATTCCTAGAATCAGATTTGTAAAAGTTGTCAGGTGCTCATGGGGTAGATCTCTTTGAAAATCTCAACATTCAACTCCTTCATCTGGTAGAACACTCCTCCTTCAACTCGCCAACCACTTCCACCCCTAATCTGTCAAATCTGGTTCCTTGCGTGCTCGGGAGAAGAAAAATGGAAAATCAGATTGAGCTCGATAGTCAGACCATTTTAATGGCGAAAGATGTCTCCAGATCTCTCCCACCAAACTTAGATATCAAAATTAACTCTCCTCTCTATTTGGCGTGTAGGAAATACCAAGAAATCATGAAGACTCGCACTTCCAGGTGTGTTTCAGTAAAAATGGGGGAAAATCAAATTCAGACTCACAGTTATCGTTGATCTTTACTTTGAATTTGAGTCATCCACATGGAAGATTTAACTTTAAAATAGGCTAGGGGTTTCCTTTGACTTTTCGAATCGCCATGTGTCACAATGGTGCATCTTGAGATGATCCCCAAAAGTTGAGACTTTGAACGAGCACAGTTCCCCACGTGTCGTTATGATGAAACTTTAAAACCTTAAGACTTCCAACATGATTTGATGGGGGCACACTTATGTTTTAGAATTTTACTCCATTTTGCTAAAGGGACAAAACATCCAACTTACCTCCAAAGGCCCGTATCTCCGCCATTAGCTTTGCCACGTGTCCTCCTGTGGGGTCAAAGTGAGACTTTTCCCTACCTCTTAAATTTGCTCCAATCGAGCTCCGACAATGCCATGCGGCGGTTCAAACTTTTTGCCAAAGTAGCCAAAAAGAACAAGTTCAAAAATAGACTTGTCGTGCCCCATCCAATTAGAAGAAGCCACATAAGCACCAAAAGAACCAATCAGATTTGAGCGGGGCCATGGGACTAAATTTATATTTTTGCCAAAAAAGTAAAAAGTGATAAGTTAAAGCATTTGCCCGTCATCCCCTGACCAACCAAAAGAAGCCACGTGACCACCGAATGTTGAGGAATAAATTTGACAGGAAAAAGACACCCATCAAACTGTTAGAATACAGAAAATCACCATTCACGCCTAGAACCCAATTTTTCGCTAAGGATGAAAATTTCTTTTGAAACAAAAACAAGTGAATCATGGTTCCGAGAATCTTTTCGACCATGGATTTGGATTTTCAAAGGCATACAAATATAGATTAACCATTCTCAAGCTTCCATGGTTGAGGAAAAATAGGAAAAATGGCAGAGCCCGTAGACTTTGAAGAAATTGGGGCAAAAATAGGGCAGACTCGGAGACTTCTTCAAGGAGGGACATGACAATGGATTTTGCAAACAACTTGAAGCATTTCAAATGGAAATAAAAGCTTTCAAAAAACCCACATCGAGAGACAGAAAAATTTCACAATACACAGATCAGAGGAAAATAATGGCAAATGGGCGAGACAGATCTCGAGCACCAACATAATCCAAACAAGTTCTATTGGTAGGAAGGATTAAGGATGCTCAAGTTGCACTCACTAATTACCCTTACAAGAAAATACTCTTAACCATTTTGGTGGCGTATATCCCAAAGATCTTTTGGTATGTCGTTGAGTAGAATTTTTTTGCAGAGATTTAGGTGGAGAAATAAAAATGGATTGGACATCTATAACTATCCCGTAAAAGGAGAAATGAAGAAGCTTCACGCGATCGGAAAAATGAAGTTCACAAGTAAGGAAGAATGATGATCCAAGAGTTGATATCCTTTTTCAAGATTTTGGGCTTGGAAACTACTTCTTCACATCAAAAAAGAGAACTCGCCACTTCTCATGGAAGAAGAAGAAGACTAAATACTGGACAATGGAGTTTTATGGCGGTCATTCCACGGTAGGTTCGGAGCCGTGGTGTAGTATTATACTCTCCCTCTAATGAGATATATCTTTTTCCTACAAGCTATAATTTGACAATACAAATAATACGGAAAAGTATGAAGCATTACTCTTAGGAATGAATGCGGCAAAGCAGAGGACATGAGAATCAAGAAGCGAGAGATGCAAAGCGCGATGCGTAGAGATTGTGATAAAGTAGGTCCGCCAAAGAATATCGGGTAAAAAACCCCAGACTCGAGCACTATAGAAACAGTGTGGGAGTACATTTAATCCTTTGATGCATTCTCCATTGAAACTATCCCTAGGGAGTAGAATGAAAAGGTTGATTCTCTAGCAGTGTCAGCTTCCTTAATGACACCTCATCGTTCTTTTGGAAAGGATAAAGTGACCATTGAGATGGTGTTCAAACCCAACATACCAAACAATGCACATCATAGGCAAGTCTTAAATGATGACAATCGAGATCCTAGCTCTTTAGAACAAATGGATAACTTTAATAATCTATTCTTTGAAGGAAGTGAAAACCCACACATGAATCAGTCACCAAAGAAGAGAAGGAAGGAATTGAGGGAATTTATGAAGAAGAGAGTGATCAAATTGAAAGGAAACAAAATCCCAAAGGCCTAATTTTTGGAAGACCTATTTGACAAGCATGATAGGTTCATCCAAGAGAAAGAAAAACAATATTCTCGGTGTCCATTTGATTTTGATCAAGAAAACATTGACACTTCAAAGAATCCAAGAATGGTTAACATTGGTAAATGCTTGCTCACCGGAAGGAAAGAGAAATTATGTGGCTATGCTATAAAAGTACTCAAGTGTCCAAGTCTATTCCTATGATGAACTCAAATCTTTTCAGCTAAAGGAAATTTATCATTTCATTCCTTTGAAGCAAGGAGCTAAGCCTTCAGCAAAAACAAACACCCCGAATCCAAAGATTACCGATGTTATCAAAGAAGAGGTGAGAAAGATGCTCAATGTTAGAATCATCTTCCCCATTCACCATTCAACATGGGTGGCTAACATTGTGCCATAAGGAAGAAGAATGGGGAAATAAGAATTTGTATAGACTTCAAATCAATGGACAACTACCCTCATCCAATCATGGATCATATTTTACAAGTAGTCGTTGGATCTCAAATGCTCTTTTTACTTGATGGATTCTTAGGGTACAACCAAATCAAGGTGGCGAAAAGGATTGCAACAAAACAACCTTCACAACACCTTGGGGCACTTTTGCTTACAAAGAAATGTCTTTTGGCTTGATCAATATTGAGCCACTTTTCGAGAGAGCAATGGACTTGGGCTTCAAATATTTGAAACATTGCATTGTCATTTACCTTCATGACCTCATGGTTTTTTCAAAGAGGGGAGATCATATCAATCATTTGGAGCAAGTCCTCACAAGGTGTAGGGAATATGGCATTTCTCTAAATCCAAGGAAGTACATTTTGGAGTCACATAAGGTAAAATGTTGGGACACATTGTGAACAAACATGGAGCACACATCATTGATCGAGAGGATCGAGAGCTATCCAAGCACTAGCCTTACCAACCAAAAGAAGAGAGTTCATTCATTTTTTGGAAAGGTAAAGTTCCTTCATCATTTTGTACACTGAGTTTTACGAATCGACTAAGCATATAACTTCCATGATGAAGCCTCAAGCAAGTTTCAAGTGGAATAAGAAAGGAAAAACAACATTTGAGGAGATCAAGAAAGCCATTTCCAAAGCCCCAACTCTTCTATATCCAGATTTCTACAAGGAGTTCATCATGTATTTCTATGCATCGAACATACACTCTTTGTTGTCCTTGTTCGTAAAAAATGATGAAGGTTTGAATCACCCATTGCTTTCATGAGTTGTCCTTTGAAAAATCATGAGCTAAAGTATAGCCAATTGGAGAAACATGCCTATGCAGTGGTCAAAGCTATTAAAAGTTTCAGATTCTACATTCTCAATTCCCATATAGTGGTGATGGTCCCTAAAAGTGCAATCAAGTCCATTTTGACTCAACAAGATCTTGGGGCTAAGAGAGGAAGTTGGATTGCAAAGACCCAAAAGTATGACTTGGAGATTAGACCCTCTAATCTTATAAGAGGAAATGGTTTGTGCCATCCGATTCTTTGAAGATGAAGCTCTAACCACTCGAGCAGGAGAAAATGATGGTGTTTGCTCACCTGTTGTGAGACAATCCACGTAAGCTCTTTGTTACCACTAGTGATGAGTGTTATGCGACATTGCTTATTACCTCACGTATGGAGAATGCCCTTCTCATCTTGATTACAAACAAAGAAGGACACTCAAGATAAACGCAGCCAAGTTTGTGATCTAGAATCATGCACTTTACAAGAGAGGCCTACATGGTTGTTTTCTCGTGTGTGTAGATATGGAGCAACAAGAAAAGTTACTCAGGGCATATCATGATCAAGCTTGTGGTGAACATTTCTCAAAGCAATGATCACCGCACATAAGATCCTCGAGAGGAGATATTATTGGCCCTCCATTTTTGCAGACACTTAGGATTGGGTTTCCAAATGCAAAGCATGTCAATAATTTGTTGAAAGCCACAACTAGTTGCATTGCCACTCGACTGTGGTGATTGAACAACCATTTCAAAGAATGGGGATAGATTTTATTGGTGTTTTGAATCCTCATTCTAGTGTAGGGCATACTTATGTACTCTTTGAAACCGATTACTTCACTAAATGGGTGGAAGCCACTACAAATAGTCTCAAATTCATCAAGGAGAATATCATTGTTCGTTTTGGAATACCACGAGAAAATTGTTGTAAACAATGCCACCTATTTCTCTTCCAAGGAGCTCACGAGTTTTGTTATGGCTTTGGAATCTCCCTATCTCACTCTTCTCCGAGTACTACCCACAAGGAACTGGGCAAGCCGAGTCAAGCAACAAGAACATTGTGACCATTGTTCGCACGCCGGTAAATGAGAATCAAAGGAATTGACACAAGAAGTTATATGATGCATTGTGGGCTGATAAGATCACTCCTAAAAAGGCAAATAGGTATGTCACCTTTCCAAATGTTATATGGAGTTGAGGCAACGATTCCCCTCACAATTGAGATGTTAGCTCTAAGGTTGCTGCAAGAAATAGAAGATGGTCAATATAAAGACTCGCATTGACAAGAGGATCCTCTTCTTGGAAAAGCGAGAAGAAAGCAGATGCCAAGTGGTGGATAGAATTAAAGAAAACCAATTGAAAGTGAGGATCTTTGACAAGAGGGCAAAGGCAGGAGAATTCAAGGTTGGAGACTTTTTCTGCTATGGGATGAAAGAAGAGAACCAAAGGGCATCCATGAAAATTTTGATTCATTATGGCTCGACCCATTCTAAATTCATGGAACTTGTGGTAAGAATGTTTTTCTCCTCTCATACTTGGATGGAATGGCATTGGAATTGCCTTGAGGTGGGCAATACCTAAAACTCTATCATTTGTGAAAGCGGGTTGTCCACCGCCTTGTACCATAGGTTGTTTCCTAGCATGTTTCCCTTTTACATTGTGTGGTTTTGGTTTTTGTTTTATTTGGTTTTTTGTTGTGTGTGGTTTGGCTTGTGCGTTTCCTCCTTACATTCTTTCTCGAATGTACATGACTGGAAAGGCCCAATGGATAAGGCACTGGTCACGTAATATGTTTTGAAACTTGAGATTCTGGATCCTCATGTCGTGCCCTAGCCATGCCCAGTTCACGCCATGTCCCCAAGCTAGAGCTAGTTGTTGTCTCCTGAAAACTACTCCTGTGTTTCCATGGCCAAATTCAAATTTTTTGAGCTCATGTCCTTCGTTGGTGTTTAAGCCAAGTTAGAGATTTAAGAAATTAGCAAAAGTCGTGCCCTAGTCTTTGTTTAAATCATGTTTTGCTCGTTTGAGAAATTCTCCATCTCCCGATCTGTAAATGAAATATCCTCTTTACAACTCCTTTGTGATTAAAATTGTTCGCTTGTTCTTTGCCGGGTCGTCAAATCATTGTTTTCCTTCCATGCCTCGATTCGTAAAGTAAATTCAAAATTGGACTCAAAATGATGAAGTTCTCTTCCTCTGTGTATTTTCCCGTAGTCGGTAACAATGGGCGTTTCTTTCCCCATCAAATTTTGCCTCAGCATCCCCGAGTGATACGTGGGTCTCTCTAATTGGATGCGGTTCGGTCATACTTCAAGGCTCGTGAACGTCTCCACGTGTCGCAACGACGCAATTCTAAAGGTGGCGCGAGAAAAGGCCAATTACCAAATCAACGCTAGATCACCACGTGGTTGGAGTCATTGGAGAGGCAAACCCCCGTTGAAAAGTCAAAGCGGACGAGCGGGCCATTGGGGGGACTTGAGATTTTGAGCCTCTTTGTAAAAAAGGCAAAAAATTAAAAAGTAACCCGCAACCCTTCACACTATCAAGGAAAAATTCAAAGGTGAAGCCCATTATTGAAAAGTCAAAATAGACGAAAGCAGGCCATCGGGGCAATTTTAGAAATTTGACCAAATTTCCAAAAGGTAAAAGTTCTAGAATGCTCTGTAGCTCCGCTTAAGGTCTCGGGCCCACCATTGAAAATTCAAAGCGGACAAACAAGCCATCGGGGCACTTTTGAAAATTTAACTAGTTTTTCAAAAACAAAGTAAAAATTCTAGAGTGCTCCACGACTCGCCAAGTTCTCGGGCCCACCATTGAAAAGTCAAAGCGGAAGAGCAGGCCGACCGAGGAAATTGAGTTTTGAACCTTTTCTCAAAAAGCTTAAAATGTTAAAAAAAATAGCACACCCCATTTCCAACTGAACGTGCTACGTGTCCTAGTTAAATTGGAGCGGCGAGGCCAACGGAGGAAATTGAGTTTTGAGTCTTTTTCTAAAAATAGGTTAAAAGATTAAGAAAAGGGCAACGAGCCCATTTCCAATCATAGGGTGCCACGTGCCTAAGTTGAAAAGTTAAAGCAGGTCTGCATGAGACTAATTTGCTCAAAATTGCCAAATACTACGAAAAATCACAAAATGTGAAAGGTTTCCCCCATTACCGCTCTAATCCCTTCCTGCCACGTGGACAACCCAATTTCAGAGTTAGAGGAGCAAATCAAATGGTCTATATTTAAATTGAGAAATCGAATAATACAGTGGTTTTGCATATCTAGTTTTTAACCCGCCACGAGCGTTTTCTTCACAATAGAGGAATTTGAAAAGGCTTTGAGGATTTGTGAAGTTGTAATGGTTTCTTGCGAAGAATATAATGGCTTCTCAATCCATTCCAAAGGGCGGTGCAATTGATTTCAAAAAGACCAGAGTGCTCTATACCTAGAAAGGATAGAAAACACCATACTTCTTATATTTTCTTTTTTCCTCAAATTTATTTCATTCTCAAGCTATGTACAAACTTTGTTCGGGTAAGTGCACGAAGTTGGTGGACAATTCCGTGGACATAAAACCCGAAATTCAGGAACCGCGATCGCGGTTTTAAACCGTGATTGCAATTTCCAATTTCGAGTTCGAAAATTGCCGAACCTAAAACCGCGAACGCAGTTATAAACCGCGATCATGAACTCTAAGACAAAAATTAGTAGTCCCGCGAGTCCTTATTTTCCCCATTTTTCATTTCAAACCACGATTTCTCCTAGACATTTTTCACTCGAGCTTTGAATACCACCTCAAAATTGCTCATCAGACTTCTGGATCGCGATAGATTCAACCATGCCGCCAAGATGAGGAGGTAAGCCCCCGATTTTAATCATTTTTTTACATTTTCATGAGTTTTTTGAAATGTTTGTTTATGTATAAAATTTTCTTGTTTTGTCAGTTGGTCGGTAAGCTCGAAATCATGCAACCGTCCAAAAATTCCTCAAAATTCACCGAACATTCCACAAAACCCTCCTCCAAACATAGATCTCGCCTCCTATGGCTCCTTTCCGTCCCCACCGAGCCAACAGAACACAAGATAATATCATTGGAAGAATCTCGAGAAAATAAAATTGTCATTGAGAACCTTATTCGAGACTATAAGACAAAATCATGCCACAAATCTATCCCGCATGACTTTGTGAGCCAACACATCGCAAACATTAATTGGTGAAGTCAACTTCGCAACCAACCAAATACATAGACGGAATACCTTTAGAGGTGATTGTAGGCGGTGGTATGCGATAAATTATCCCATGCGTCCGTAAAAGATTAAAATTTTGGAAAAGACCTCATTTATGCATTATTTACTCGACTCAAGAACCAATGCCCCCTTCGCAATTACTTGCAAACAGTTTCTAATCCATTGGTGTCATGATGACCGAATCAAAAATAATATTTAAGACCGATGGTGGATGATTTTTTATTATCTACCATGTAACAACAATGAGGTTCCTTTTTATTTTTGATAAAATTATATTGTGAGTTTGTGTTTAATGAGGTCCCAAATTATTTTGAATTTTCTCGACTTTTTTAGTCGAGGAGGTGGCTCTGCAAAAAGTAGCCCCGGTGCACGCATATGTCAATCAAGGATCCCCTATGCCCCAAAACCCCAACTCGCCTTAAGTTATCCCTCTTACTGAAGAAGAAAGTTGTGGAGATGAACACACTCTATGCATTAAGGGAATTCACCGACACTCGACCTAAGATAGTGACCCGATTACATCCGGTGATGTTGGTGGAGGAGCCGAGTTCTAGCGCACCACACCATTGTGGATCATGTAGTGTCGTATGCACTACGGGTGAGACATCATTTGTTGGTTCACAGGATTTCTTTTCTATAGATGAAATGTTGGGGAATGTTTTGGAATCAAAAGCACTTGATATTGGTCTTTCACAAGTAAATTTCAAATAAATATAAATTATATATATATATATATATATATATATATATATATACAATAGTTTAATTCACATGTTTGAGATTTTAATATATATGTATTTGATTGTACTCATGTACATACATGTAAAAACTAATTTTTTATTTTATTTTAAATAGTAAGAGCCGTGAAGGAAACATCCGCGTCGACATGTTAGCTAATGCACTGGCGTGTTTCAAACGTAAGTTTCAAGTTGTACAAACTTACATTTTTAATTTCATTTGATTGCACTAGATTATTATTATGATGTTTCACGTGTATGTTGTATATATTAATATGTTTGTCTTTTATACACGGAGAGCCGGCAAGTCATCATCTCATCTGGGAACCGAGACTACTCGCACACCTCACATGAGTTTTACGCATGTTAGTTTTCTCTTCACACTTTGTTTTAATTGTGAAAGTTCATGTGGATTATATGTTTTGGACCTCTGTTATGTGGTGCACTTTGTCATGTAGATTTTAATATTGATTTGTACATGTTTTTGTATAGCTTATGATTGCTAAATAAACTCTTCCATATATGCAAACCGTAGAGACTTGTAGATATTACTATAACATCTGTGCAGATCCACTAACTCGAGGTACAATTTTTCAAATTTGTTAAATTTTAGAGTTCGTTATTTCTTATTACTTAAATCTACAATATCAAATTTTGTATGTATGTGAAATATTTAATTTGAAAATTAACTATTTGTATGTAGCTTACCCTCAGTGAGTCTATTGTTGTCCTCGCGATGCGTCACAAAAAATTGATAAGGATCATGACATTGCGTAAGATTTCACATGCATTTTAACTAAATTGTACAAGTTTCTACATTTTGAATGTATTTTAAAATTTTCGGTGTTAAAAACTTGTTTATGAATGTGCATGTTAGGTCACAGGATGCTTAGAGACACCTAGTTCCACACGAATGAAATCCGTAGTGGCATCTCCCTCCATTACATCCTCCTGGTCGTGGACGTGCTACTTCTAAGCAGGACAAAGAGAGGAAAGATGTTTCATGAGTAAATTCATAGTCCACCCGGATGTACATAGATATATATATGGGTCATCTGGTCCTAGTGAACATGTTTCTTCATATAGTCCATTGCATATATATAGTCTTTTGCGACCGCATGTGGGTCCCATATGTACATTATGACACACTTAGTTTGAGATGTACACATATTATGAACTTACATATTTTCAAATACGTATCGTCTAGAGCACATTTTGTTTGATTCTTATATATCCGTGTGTGTTGATTTTCATAACGATATTCTTGAACTATATGTTTGATTCGATTTCATTGCATGTATGATATCCTTCTATGTATGTTTTCATAACCATTTATTAGTTCTAGATATGTATGTTTGATTTAAAATTAAAAACCATGTTCCCAGAGCACTACATGGTACAATTGTTAAGCAAACATATTCCATTACGCAAAACCATGCTAAGTGAACTACAAAAGGGCAATACGTATACATTACTTTTTTTTAAAGTCGACACTCATCTCATTTGCATATCAACTAATGCGAACATTAATAGAAATAAGCGATGTAGAGTTCATCTTGAACTAAATGAATATAATGTTACTTATGGTGCAACATTGAAGATTTTACAATTTTTCCAATTTTCAAGTTTTACAATTTTCATATTTATAGAATTGAAGATTACACAGAGATTTCAAATTTTTTTTTGTTATCAAAACTTATTATTTTTATTAAAGCTCATATGCCAATTTAATAATAAATATAATCATGTCTTCTTGTATTTTGATTGAGATAAATTTTTTCATTAAATTACGTATTTTCATATGGTTTCTGCTTCCAAATTTCAAGTGTTTTCGATCTCCGAATGCAAGGATCTAAAAAGGCAAGTTTTTCTCTAAAATTTTAAATGGGATGCTATAAAAATTTAGGGTACCCATGAAAATATTTTTATATCATGTTCAAGGAGTTCATGAGTAGAAGTTACGGCAAAATTGCAGAGAAAAATGGAGCAAAAATGAATGAGATATGAACAAAATGTGATTTTTGCAATAAGGTTTCATGAAAATTTAGTTGCATAACTAAATACTAAATGTAGTGATGAAGGAAAAGGAAATATTACAAAGGGATTAAAAATGGCTAAGTGTTTGTTTATACTTACCTTTTAACATTAACCTAGTTAACTCATCCTTGACCATTCTCCTCATGGGATTCAAAATCGAAATGGATTCTTTTATAGCATTAAACCTCTAGGTGATGGTACGGGACAAAATGTCATACAAGTTCTCTAAGTCGGATGAAAAACACACCGAGATCACCAAGGAATGAAAATCAAAATTATTCATCTCACTCGCAAATGGAAGATTATTTTCCCAATGGAATTTCTATTTTGTTGATCTCAACTCTATTCCTATTGATTTTCAAATATATGACCAAGAACAATCTAAACAAAGAAATAATCTCAGGAATTGATCATTCTATTTTTCAAGGATCATGCTCACCCAATGGTCACATGTCCTTCTTTACAAAGATGAATGCTTGATCTTGATTGATGGACTAGGGGATTGAATTTTCATATGGGAGACATTATTTCAATTTGAGGCGAAATTAATCTCATGAAATAAATGATTGCACTTATGAATAAAAGGTCCTCACATGTTCCCTTAATTGTTTGATGATTTACTTATACTCCTAATTATGTGTAATGATCGTGATGAAGAATCCCCTATTACAATGCAAAAATAATGAGCATGTAAGCATATCACTGGGCAACAAAGGATGGAAAGATATCACCACAACAACATAGCTCAAGAGAGCAAAGCAAGGACAGTGATGAAGCACCTAAGAGGATAGAGGCAAGTCCAAAGAGAACAAGAGAGATGGAAGGTAAACAAGTGACATTGAATGTTTTTAGTCATACAAAATGAACGGAGGCAATGAGTGAGATGTCATGCCTCGGATGTCATGGCACCAAACCGATCAGCTGGCTTGACATATCTGGATAGCAGTGAACATTAGAGGAGGCGGTGTTTCGGCACAACAAGATCGTTGCTTCCGAGCTACTTCTTCGCTCGAGTATAGTCCCTTAAGAGCCCTAAGACCAAAATATCGTTTAACTTCGACGGGTGACTACTCGGAATCGTGGCACCTAGAGATGTTTTGTATGATCTCACACCTCAACGTGGGGACCCTCTACAATAGTCTCTCGCTTTTTATTCTCGTATCGATGCTCTCACTTTGCCATATTGTTTGCAAACGTAAAAATAATGAAGTTTGAGCCGGTGTAAGGTTGTCAAACACTATATTTTACAAACGGTGGGTCGTGGCACCGAATGATCGTCCACACATCCGAGTGGCCGGTGAACACTAAAAGAGGAGGTATTTCGCGTGCATGACAAGGTCGCTTTCGTCTGGTCTACTTCGTTCGGACATAGTCCCTTAAGAACCCAGAGACCAAAATATCGCTCAACTTTGACAGTGACTAATCGGACTCTGTGGCACCTTCGGATTCTTTGTCCCGATCTCGAAACCTCGGCGCATAGGGACCCTCTACAATAGTCTCAATTTTTTTCCCGGATCGATGCTCTCGTTGCCTTATTGTTTGAAACGCGAAATAATGCGATTCGAGCCAGTGTAAGATTGTTAAATGCTATATTTTACAAACGGTGGGTCGTGGCACCCAGAACCGATCATGCGGTAAAATGTCCGGGTGGCCACAGGGGGAATGCTAGATAAGGTGGTGTTTTGGTGCGCAACAAGATCGTTGCTTTCCTGCTACTTCGTTTGGGCATAATCCTTTAAGAGCCCTAAGATCAAAACATTGTTCAACTTCGACGAGTGATTACTCAAAATCCATGACACACTGAGACGTCTCATCTAATCCGACACCTCGGCATAGGGACCCTCTACAATAGCCTCTAAATTTTTTCCTTCCCATATCGGTGCTCTCGCCACCCTATTGTTTACAAACGCGTAAAATAGTGTAGTTTGAACCAAAGAAGGTAAGGTTAACGCTATATTTTACAAACGGTGGGTCGTGGCACCAAACCGACTCGCCAACACGTTCGGGTGGCCAAGAGAACACTAGAGGCGACATTGTTTTGGTGCGGCACGACAAGGTCATTGCTTCGGACTACTTCGTTCGAACGTAGTCCCTTAAGAGCCATGAGACCAAAATATCGTTCAACTTGAATGGTGTGACTACTCAGACTTTGTGGCACTTAGAGACATCTCATCCGATCCGACACTTTGGCGTAACGACGCTCTACAATAGTCTATCTTGATTTTTCCTTCTCATATCGGTGCTCTCAACGCCCTACTATTTGCAAACACGAAAATAGTGCACAGTTTGAGCCAGTGTAAAATTGTCAAACGCTATATTTTGCAAGCGGTGAGTCATGGTGCTTCCGAACCGATTGTGTACACGCATAGTATGGTCTTGTAAACACTTGGAGAAGAGTCGTTTTCAAAATTTATAATTTTTTCAAACAATGAAAATTTCTTAACTTTAAGAAATTAAAATTCTCTACTAACAATGCCAACCACGTGAAAGTGGAAGCTTTTGCACTACTAACCCGAACATAAAAGTGTTAGTCAAAGAAATTTAAGTTTCAAATCAAAACCATATACTAGATATATACAAAATACAAAAATTTAAAATAAAATATATGAACTTAAATCTAGATCTAACAAATTTATATATATCAAAGAAATTATATTTACCAGACATGAACATTGTAAATTCATTCCATGAACCATCAAGATCGGATCTATTCTAAATCACGCATAAGATTGTTTCATGATCTCGACTCTAACCTTTCAAAAAATCTTGTTATTATGTCTTCCTCGATATCTATACAATTGAATATTTGTCGCTAAAACTAGATGCGAATATAAGAGTATTTTTGTTTCAAAATCTTCGACACCCAAACAGAGAAGTTTTTAATGAATACTCCGAAACCGAGTTCTAGTAACTACCACTAATCTTGTAGGATACTCAATATCTTCGCCATCTATAATAAAAGAAGTCAACTTCTTTCTTTTCTCGATGTAACGACATAAGAAATAGTTTGTTCATTTTTCATTGTCTTTTGTCGCAATAACTCGCAAACACATGTTCTACAAAAAATAAATGTTGAACTACTCAAATTTAAATTATATATTAAAATTTCAATGGACATAACTCAAATACAAAAATAAATAAATAACCATAAATACTTTGTCGCACCAAAATCAAAATTTTGTCGATCTTGATATTACAACTTCATTTGCAAAAACAAGTTGTAATACTTGTGAAGGTTGATAACTAGGAAGAAGAGTTAGAGGCCTACAAATCTATCCATCCACCCATTTTTGTGAATCACACTCACATGAAACAAATTCGATACAAGATGCACAAAACATGTCAACTTTATTGTTCATACAACCCACAAAGTAGCGTCGAACTACAAAATGAATGCATATCACTCAACCAAGTGCGTGTCATAAAATTCTCATAGTTAGCAATTTGTTGTTCCTTTATCAACCAAAAATATCTCGCGAATCGTGAAATTTTCTTGAGAACCTCGAGCCATGTTATCAATACACCATTCCACTATGCTCTTTGCATCTTTTAATTCAACACCTTCTTTGTACTTCAACTCTTCTCTTGCAAGAGTTCTTTTCACACATGCATCCGTACCATCATGCTCTCATTTTTCATGTCTAGCCTCAAATGAAACTCTAAATATGTTGCACACCCATTTTGATGTGCATTCTCGCATCTAATAAAATATTTGTTCATTCTTAAACTAAGACGTACAATTATCCGACTATATATAATGTTATTTGAAGTGGATGTCCCTATCGGATGTTTCCATAAAATAACCTGAAACACCTTTGCACAAATTCAATAAAATGAGTACGATCATAACTGATATAAAAATGGTACTCTTTTAAAAAAATTGACCATTCTCTCAGCTTTATTAGGAGAATGTAAAAATGTTATATGCATAAAAATGACTTGTCTTTGCGTTGTAATATTTGTAATTAAACCTCCATTTGTGGTTGCGTAATGTGTAATTCTCTGTAAAATCGACCACCGATATAATAGTACCAATAAAAATGTCCTTGTATAGTTTGAACTGTTCATCTAACCATCGAACTCTATGTGTATGCCTAACATACTCATAAATAATTTCATCCTTAAATTTTCTCAAAAATTAGAAAACAGTACATTTGTTCTCAGAACTAATTCACACCATTTAGACTATTTTCCATCTTTTAACCGGTATGTAACTTTTTTATATTTATCAAACTCAACTAAATTATGTCTTATCGTACCTTCAATTTACTCATGGATGCAACTTTCTAATTTAGATAATTCGCGCATGTACTACAACTTCCATTTAAACAATCCCGACTACAAAAAATTGTCCTTTTTCACAAAATATAGTAAGAATGAAATCCTTGAAAGATATTGGTAAAACTTGAACACCACATTCTCGATAATATAGTTTTAAAATGAAAATAGAACAAATACGTAAAAATTTAGCATAATACATCGCAAATTTCACATGTTACCCACAAGTGATGTGAGCATAATTAATTTTTACATAAAATAGTTTTAACATTTCAAAAAAAAACATTGACTAATTTTAATTTCTAGATTCTTTTGTTCAAACTTACGAAAATATTGAGTTTGAGTCATATCTAAGAAATGATTTGGATGTGATTCACGATTAGTAAAACCAACTCTCTATTTTATAACATCTCTCAGATTAGATAAAACTCTAATGTTATCATACCAAAATTTAATAAATTTTCTTATAACATCATAATTATTTGTCTTTACGCGATGCTTCATGCTCAGCAGAAAATACCCATAAATCAACTTTATTTGAATGATTGAAGAATATTTACATTTTTAATTACTTTCATTAAAATTTTCGATTAACTTCTAACATTCGACTTATTTACGTAATCAAACGTTCTTTATTGATTCACTTACAACACTAGTAATAAGTACACAACGCACAATATTACTATCCTTAGAAGACGTCTCTTAACACCAATAGTATGATATGTATCTTGAAGGTTTTTAATAATTGTAAAGATTTGACCACATATATTAAATGTTGTCAATCCTAAAATGTTTAATGTATGACCCATTTTAATCAATTTCATCAAACTAACCAACTGACATTTTTGAAATCATTTAAAATTTTAAAATGATCATCCCAAATTTTAATTTTTTTTTATTTGTCATCTAGAAAGTTTGTCGGACATTGATTTCAAAATATTTTCATCAATTTCAATTAAAAATTAAGTTTCTTACGTAAAATCCTAAGTGTTTTATCAAATTTTGTCTATCTACCCAGCTTTTAACATGAATTTTCTTATTCACATTTTCATTGTCTCCTTCAATTTAAACATTTACTTCATTATGAGTATTAAATTATTTTTTAACATCGACAAAGAAAAACATCTTCACGAGTATTTAATTCAACTTCAACATCGATAAAGAAAAACATTCCCCGATTCTTCATCACTTACAATAGTTGGGGTTGAAGATGAACCTATTCTTGATTCCAGATTTTACATTCGCTCAAAGATTTTGAATTTTGTCGGTCTCTAATTCGTTTAATATTTTTACTTAATGTTTTCCTATTTTGACTTCATTTCTTGTCTCCCATGATATTTTACCTTTGGTGATGAGAAAAACGTGCGTAAAAAATAGAATTTTGTAATAATTCATACAATAAGGTCAAAAATAAAAATCACATGACAATTCAAACATTGGGATGTGTGTAAATATGATTTATAAACCGCGAACACGCTTTATAAACCGTGATCACGAATCTATCTACCAAACCTAAGCCTTGAAAAAAATTATTTTTCCCAACCAAAACTATTAAAGGTGATTATGAAATATAAAAGATCAAAACCTCAAATCAGCTTCTCTTCCAAAACTTGAATCATGCTAAAAAAAAAAACATTTCACAATAATGGTGTCATCGCCAGTAAGGATCATTAGGTTCATAGAAATATTAATTTTAAAATGAATAGAATAAGATAAATATCGTTTTTATAATTTGTTACTAACAATCTCTTTAAAACATTCTTTCCCGTGAATATTCATACCTACGTTTAAGACTAACTTTTGTTTCACTTATCAAAATGTGATAAAACTTATATCCCAAACATGGAAAAACTCTATACATGTTAAAAATTATATTTGATTTGATATTTTTGATATAGTTATGGTGAAAAAAGCGAAAACGCTCCATTTTCTAAATATTTTCAGTACCACTTTCACTGAAAAAATCATAAAAAAATATTGCTCAAAAAATTCAAAATAAAACCCATCCCAAGATAGACAACTACATTTAGCGTTTCACCAAAGGAAAAAAATAACAAAATTTGGTCATCCAAAATACAAGCAAACTAATTACAACCTTATAAATTTTTTCAAAAAAAAACCAAGTCATATAATTTTAAGTGTTTAATATAGCAAAATTTGTCTATTTTTTTAAAAATTAGTATTTTAAAAACTAGATTATGAATGCTACAATTCATATTTATATTTTTTTCTAATTTTGAGTGCACATATTACTAATAATCTCTACAAGTTGAGATTTCTTTATTTTTCGCAATATAACGTCCTGAGATAACCCTATATTTGTCCAACTACCTACACTTCCTTCAAACTTTAATAATAAAAGAAGAAATTTTTGCCTCTTTGATTAAAGAATTAGTTGGTACTTTGTGACCAATGAGTTTCATTCATCTTGTGGATTTGTTTTTCTTCTAACTATGAATGCATGTAAATGAAATTTTTAATTAATGTGTGTGCACATGTGCTATTCTATTCACAAAAAATTAGTTCTCCTACCTCCATTTCCTCTCCCTTTTCCCTTTCCAAGACAGCTTTCTTCTCTAGCAAGAAAGACATTGCTAGCTTTGCCAAAGGATCGATGGAGCGTTAATGTTTTGATCAAGAAAACATTGGCACTTCGAGAATCCAAGAATGGTTAACATTGGTAAATGCTTCTCACCGAGAAAAAAAAAAATTTGTGGCTATGCTAAAAAAACACTCGATGTCTTAAGTCTATTCCTATGATGAACTCAAATCTTTTCAAATAAAGCAAATTCATCAATCCATTCCTTTGAAAGCAAGGAGCTAAGCGTTTCAAGAAAAAAAACAAACACCACACAATCCAAAGATTACCAATGTTACCAAAAAAAGAGGTGAGAAAGATGCTCAATGCTAGAATCTTCCCCATCCACCATTCAACATGGGTGGCTAACATTGTGCCGAAAGAAGAAGAATGTGGAAATAAGGATTTGTGTAGATTTACGAAATCAATCGGGGATCTCTCAAGGACAACTACCCTCTTCCAATAATGGATCATATTTTACAAGTAGTCGCTAGATCTAAAATACTGCTTGCTTAATGGATTCTCGTGGTATAACCAAATCAAGGTGGCCGAAAAGGATTGCAACAAAACAACCTTCACAACACCTTGAGGCACTTCTGCTACAGTGAGAATGTCTTTTAGCTTGATCAATATTGAGCCACTTCTCGAAAGCAATGGACTTGGGCTTCAAATATTTGAAACATTGCATTGTCATTTACCTTGATGACCTCTACGATTTTTTCAAAGAGGGAGATCATATCACCATTTAGAACAAGTCCTCGCATAAGGTGTAGGAAATATGGCATTTCTCTAAATCCAAGGAAATGCATTTTTGGAGTCCCATAAGGTAAGGTGTTGGGACACATTGTGAACAAACTTGGAACACACATTGATCCCGAGAGGGTTAGAGCTATCCAAGCACTAGCCTTACCAACCAAATAGCCTTAAGCAACCAAAGCAAGAAGAGTTCATTCATTCTTTGGAAAGTTAAACTTTCTTCGTCATTTCAGTGCCTCAATTTTCTGAACCGACTAAGCATATAACTTCCATGATGAAGCCTCCAACAAGTTTCAAGTGGAATAAGAAAGGAAAAACAACTTTTAAGGAGATCAAGAAAGCCATTGCACAAAGCCCCAACTTTTTGTATCTCTAGATTTCTACAAGGAGTTCATCATGTATTTCTATGCATCGAACATACTCTTTGTTGTCTTTGTTTAGAAAATGATAAAAGTTTGGAAGCACCTATTGCTTTCATGCGCTATCCTTTGACAATCATAAGCTAAAATATAACCAATTGAAAAAACATCCTATGCGGTGGTCAAAGTGTAAAAGTTTCAGATTCTACATTCTCAATTCCTATACAGATTGTGATGGTCCCCGAAAGTGCAATCAAATCCATTTTGACTCAACAAGATCTTGGGGCTAAAAGAGGAAGTTGGATTACAAAGACCCAAGAGTATGACTTGGAGATTAGACCCTCCAATCTGGTAAGAGGAAATGGTTTGTGCTAACCGATCGGCGAAGATGAAGCTTTAACGACCGAAAGGTGGAAAAAATGATGGTGTTTGCTCAACCTCGTTCGGAGACGGTCCACAGTGCTCTTTATTACCACTACCGATAAGTGTTATGTTAACATTGCTTACTACCTCATGTATGGAGAATGCCCTCCTCATCTTGATTACAAACAAAGGACACTCAAGATAATAGGCAACCAAGTTTGTGATCTAGAACTATGCACTTTACAAAAGAGGCCTAGATGGTTGTTTCCTTAGGTGTGTAAATAAAGAGCAAGAAAAAGTTACTCATGGCATATCATGATTAAGCTTGTGGTGGACATTTCTCAAATAGAAAGGTCACCGCATTACAAGATCCTCTAAGAAATATTATTGGCCCTCCATCTTTGCAGACACTTAGGATTGGGTTTTCAAATGCAATGCATGTCAACAATTTTTGTTGGAAAGCCATAACTAGTTGATTGCCACTCGTGGTCAGGTGATTAAAGAACCATTTATACAATGGGGCTAGATTTTATTGGTGTTACGAATCCTCATTCTAGTGTAGGGCATACTTATGTACTCTTCTGCAATTGATTACTTCACTAAATGGGTGGAAACCATCCGAACCAAGCAAGCCACTCTCTAAATAGTCTACAAATTCATCAAGGAGAATATCATTGTTCGTTTTGAAATACCACGTAAAATTGTTGTAAAACAATGCCACCCATTTTCTTCCAAGGAGCTCACAGAGTTTTGTTATGGCTTTGGAATCTCCCTATCTCACTCTTATGACTACTACCCACAAGGTACTAGGCACACTCACCAAGCAACAAGAACATTGTGGCCATTATTCGCAAAGTCGGTAAATGAGAATCAAAGGAATTCGCACAACAAGTTATAAGATGCATTGTGAGTGATAAGATCACTCCTAAGATGGAAAATAGGGATGTCACCTTTCCAAATGTTGTATGAAGTCGAGGCGAGAGATTCCCCTCATAATTGAGATGTCAACTCTAAGGTTGCTTACAAGAAATAGAAGATAGTCAATACAAAGACTACATTGACAAGAGAATCCCCTTTTGGAAAAAGGGGGAAGAAAGCGAGATGCAAGTTGTGGATAGAATTAAAGAAAACCAATTAAAAGTGAATATCTTTAACAAGAGAGCAAAGGCAAGAGAATTCAAAGTTGAGACTTTTTCCTACTATAGGACGAGAGAAGAGAATCAAAGGGCATCCATGAAAAGTTTGATTCATTATGGCTCGACCCATTCTAAATTCATGGCCCTTGTGGTGGAATTGCTTTTCTCCTCTCATACTTGGATGGAGCGCCATTGGAATTTCCTTGAAGTGGTCAATACCACGAAACTCTATCATCAATTAAAGCGGGTTGTCCACCGCCTTACAGCACCATAGATTTTTCCTTGCGTGTTTCCTTATGCATGTGTGTTTCCTCCTTCCATTCTTTCTCAAACTTGTACATGACTCGCAAGGCCCAACAAATAAGGCACCGATCAACGTGATATGTTTTGAAACTTGAAATTCTTTATCCTCATGTCGTGCCCCAGCCATTCCCGGGTTACGCCATGTCCCCGAAAGTTAAAGTCAATTGTTGTCTCCCGAAAACTCTGTTGTGTTTCCATGGCCAAATTCAAATTTTTGAGCTCATGTCCATCATTGGTGTTTAAGACAAGTTAGATATTTAAAAAATTTGCAAAAGTCATGCCCTAGTGCTTTTTAAATCTCTGCTTTGCTCATTTTCAAAAATTCTCCATCTCCCGGTCTATAAACGAAGTATCCTCTTTACAATCTCCTTTGTGATTGAAATTGTTTGCTTGTTCTTTGGCTTGGGTCATCAAATCATTATTTTGTCTCCATGCCTCTAGTTCTTAAAAGAAATTCAAAAATTGGACTCAAAATGACGAAGTTCTCTCTCTTGTGTATATTTCCTTGATCAAGAACGATGGACATTTCTTTTCTCGTCATATTTTGCCTCGGAATCCCCGAGTGATATGTGGGTTTCTTTGATTGGATGCAATTTGGTCATACTTCAAGGCTCAACAAACGAGATCCACATGTCACAATGGCGCAATTCCAAAGGTGGCGAATAAATGGCCAATTACCAAATCAACGTTAAATCGCCACGTGGTTGGAGTCATTGGAGAGGTAAAACCCACTGCCGTTGAAAAGTCAAAACAAACGAGCAAGCTAACAGGGGACTTGAGATTTTGAGCCTCTATGTAAATAAGGCAAAAATTTCAAAAGTAACCTCGTAACCCCGATCAAACTATCAAGGTAAAAGTTAAAGGTGAAGCCCGCCGTTGAAAAGTTAAAGCATAAAGCAAGCCATCGAGGCACTTTTGAGAATTTAACCAAATTTCCAAAACGAAGTTAAAAGTTCTAGAATGCTCTGCAGCTTCGCGCAAAAGGTCTCGAGCGCGATTGAAAATTCAAAGCGAATAAATAAGTTATCGAGCACTTTTGAAAATTTAACCAATTTTTCAAAAGTGAAATAAGAAGTTCTAGAGTGCTCCGCAACTCACCCAAGTCTCACTCCCGCCATTGAAAAGTCAAAGCGGAAGAACGTGCACCGACAAAAGAAATTGATTTTTAAATCTTTTTCAAAAAGGTTAAAATGTTGATAAAAGAGCCACGACCTTGTTTCCAACTACAACGTGCCACACGTATCCTAGTCAAATCGAAACAAGCAATGCAAGAGAGAGGAAATTGAGTTTTTAAGCTTATTTTTTAAAAAGGTTAAAAGATTGAGAAAAGGTCCGCGAGCCCATTACCAATCAAAAGGTGCCACGTGCCTAAGTTGAAAAGTCAAAGCAAGTTTGCATGGGCAAATTTGTTCTAAATTGTAAAATCTTACGAAAAATCACAAAATGTGAAAGGTTTCCCCAACCACTCCAATCCCTTCCCCGCCACGTGACGACCCAATTTTAGAGTTAGAGAAGCAAATCAAATGGTCTATATTTAAATTGGCAAATCCAATGTAACAGCTTGTTTTACAAGATCTAGTTTATAACCTATCATGAGCGTTTTCTTCACAACAGAGGAATTTAAAAAGCCGCTATGGATTTGTTAACTTTGACGATTTTTTGCAAAGAATATAATGGCTTCTCAATCCATTCCAAAAGGTTGAAATTGATTTCAAAAAGCCCAGTGTGGTCTATACCTAGAAAAGATAGAAAACGCCATACTTCTTATATCCTTTTTTCCTTAAATTTCTTCTATTCTCAAGATATGTACAAACTTTGTTCTAGTTTCAATAATAAAAGAAGAGATTTTACCTCTTTGATTGAAGAATTAATTGGTACTTTCATGACCAATGAGTTTTATTCATCTTGTAGCTTTCTCAAGCATTTATTTTTCTTCTAATTATGAATGCATGGAAATGAATTTTCTAATTAATGTGTGTGGACATCTCGCTATTCTAATCACCAAAAGATTAATTTTTTCCTACCTCCATTTCAACTCCCTTTTTCTTTTCCAAGACAGCTTTCTTCTCTAACAAGACATTACTATGTCACAAGGTCGATAGAGTGCCCTTGTTGGATCTCTAGTCAAAAGACCACCATTAAAACCCATCTCTCATGCATATGCCTACAAAACTACACAGCATCTAGTAGAGATTTACATTCCCATAGCATTGGCTTGAACTCACCAATTTATCCACAAGACAAAAATTTTTGTCACCATGTATAATATAATATTTGTATATAATACCATTATACATAATATTCCAATATACATTAATTTAATATAATATAGTATATTAATTAAATAAATATACACATGCATACATAAATCCATACCTAAATCTAAATATACACATACATATATCACTTTCAATATATTTATTCACATATATATATATATATTCATACATACATCCAAACAAGATAATAAATAATATTTTCATATGTATTATTATATGATATTTATATTATTATTAATTTATGTATGTTATATGTATAATGTATATAAAAATATATTAAATATAAATATATAATATAGTTCACAAATATAATATCACACACACACACACTATATTGTGTACAATCTACATGTATTGTATATTCTTTTATCTATATAATATTATTTTATCTACGAATTAATATATGTAATGTTTAATATAAAATAAAATATTAATATACAATACATTTTATATATTGAGCTATTGATTATATAAAATGAAGTAAAATATATATTATATATGTACTTCTATGATTTTATGTAATCAATCTCTAGTACATTAATATTTTACTATATATTATACATTACACATGGCATATCTAAATTAACAATTATATAATAATATATATAGAAATAATATATTTTATATCATATGGATATATATATGTAAATAATACATTATATGAACTTGATTATTATAAAATTAATATATATTAAAATAATATATTATTCAAAACTAATCTATATGTATATTATTTGATATAGTTAATATCTCTTTATCATATACAAATTGTATATTATAAATTTACAATTGATATATAATTATATATTATTTATGTATAATATTAGAATTATATATAAATAATATTATAATTATATGTTATAATATTTATAAATCATAGAAAAATTTATATTATATAATAATATATTCATATATAATATGTCAATGGATTATAGGGTTTGGTTATTGCAGGTAAGTGAGCTCCACCCATGGTTGAATTGTGTGGGATGTAATCCCTTCAAGGTGATTTATCGAGGCTGGTGGCTCTAGGTGTAGTGGCAATATTGACAGATCTGAAAATTAAGAGCGGCAAAAAAAAGTTTGATCATTAACGATGGCTTGGTCTTCGTTGGCTACGTTATCATGGTAGTGGTTTGTAGTTGACTATTGTAATATCTTATCTATGGCATTGGCATTGTAAGGCTACGACCCCATAAACAAAGTGCATATGTACGTATATAAAAACATTCAACAATTTAAAAATAAATAAATTATTATTTATGTTAGAGAGAAATTTAGACTAATTAATATAGTTGCACAATAATATATATATATATATATATATATATTATTAAAGATAATATTTCAATATATATGAATTTTATATATTAGAAAAAAATATAAAATTTATATAACATAATAAATTAATTAGGTAAATATACACAAATATATCCATACATACATCCACAAAGTATAATATATAATATTATATAATTCTCAATTTAAATATGTATAATATAAAATACAATATTAATATATAATTTATACATACATATATACTATACACATTGATTATTTATATATTCTATAATATCTATTTAGAATGCCATACATAAATTTTTAGTATATATTAATTTTATATAACATTATGTATTAATCAAGCAAATATACATATAGATATATCCATACATAAATCTATATATACAATACATATATAACTTAGTATATTTATATGTTGTATTTATATATTGTATATTTTATATATATATTTATGTATATCATATTTATTTAGAATGGCATTATCCTAGTATATATTAATTTTATATAATATTATGTATTAGTTAAGTAAATATGCATATAGTTATGTCCATACATAAATCTATATACAAATAACATATTATATTTATATGATGTATTTATCTATTGTATATAATATAATATTCATATGTAATATATATAATAAGATAAATTTAGACTATAATTAATATAACTACATATTTATATATAGTATCATATTTGTATATAATATGTTAATGGGGTTTAAGTGGCTCCACTCATCATCAAATCCTACTAGACACGATCAATTCAAGTTGTTTGCTGCTGTTGTGGTTGACACTACTTGTGATTGTTCTAACCAAAAATGGTGGCTCTCTAGATGGTGGCAATATTAACATTGTCTATTGTGACCAAAAAAATGTTGCATTCTCAATCTTGGCTTGGTATGCTTGATTGATTGGAGAATTTAAACCAGAGTAACTCATTGCACAAGTTCTCGTGTATCATGTTGTAACAGCGGTAAAAACAAAATACTACGATTTTCAAAAAGATGAAATCCTGTAAACAGGGTCTGAACGAAACTTGCAAAAGCTTGAAACTTCAAAATAAAGAGTTGAGAAGAAAATATGAAAAACAAAATAATAGTAATTAACTTCACATTTTAAGTACTTGGTGAATAAGCGTCAACTACAAAAAGAAATTTCTTCTTGAGAGAGTTCTTGTAGGTGGAAGAACTCTCTCAAGTCTTAATAAAAAAACAGGGCACTTCCAAGTATTCATCAGAAAAACAGAATAAAATAGAACTATGTTTCAGAATTAATGTAAAACCAAATAAAATAGATAGTTCTACGAGAAAAAAAACAATTAATATAATAGTAACCATTGTAATGTAAAGCTGTAAAAAAAAAAACATCTGATACTAATCTAGTATGTTTTTCTCGGAAAAATTTTACATAAGAGAATTCTATAGTTCCTAGCTGGTATATACGACAGAACGCTAAGGATATTAGTATAATTTTAAATTAGAGTTCAAAACTAAGACTAATATATTATGCAAAATAAAATTCAATTCAACAGAAATAATTGTAATGATGTGTAACTGTAAAGTTTAACTCCAACATGCGCCTCAGTTTTTAATGAAAGAAGCACAATTAACAATAACTGTACATGCATGTACGGATTAATAAGGACAAAGGATGCAACAATTACAGGATAGAAATGATAATTTTCAGGGTTTAGCAATCACTGTACCAAAATACTAAACCCAGTGTAATTTAAAGCTGCAAAAAAACCTCTGATGATTATTAATTTAATTTGTTTTTCTCGTTAAAATTTACAAAATACATTGACATGTGCGATTTCAAAAATCCTTACCGGTATTTACAATAGAATGTTAAGAACATTAGTATAATTTGAAAATTAGAGTTAAAAAAATTAGCCTAAAATATAATACAAAATTTTATTGAATTTTACAGAAAATCAGTTGTAATGGTGTATAATCACCCGTGCATGCATCTATGCATTAATAAGGACAACAAATGACACATGTTACAGAATTGAAACGATAATTTTCAGGTTTAGACAACCAGTCTACCATACCGTATATATATTTCACTTCCATCAGTAGTTTATTTCATACCGTATATAAAGGTTCAATAGCATTTTACAATAAATCGAGTGAATGTTAGATTTTGAACAAACCACATGTGTTTTAGAGTTTAAATAAATCATGATTTTTCATCTGTATTCTATACTAACACTCGGGGCCGTGGAAAAAATAAATGAAGAGGTGGAATAACAGTTTCGAAAACATACAGTACTTTGAAAAGTCCGTAATGTAAAAGTGATTCATATTGGGTGATTACAACTGCAAGTAATCTACTCCTTAATATATGATATAAAATATGACGGATTATAAAAATGCAAGAAGGCTCATTTCTTCCTTAATAAATAAGAATGATTTAACTGACCTAGCCGTGTCGTTGTCTGTCTGGAAAAAATACCAATATCTCTCGCCTTGCCTAGAAATAATGTCACCCGTCCATTCTCGTGAGTCACACAGCTCTGAAGCATTTACTAGACTACATCCGAATAGATGAAAAGAAGAGAGCAGCTTTCAGCTTATTGTGGCTTTAGAAAATTAATAAGAAAACACAATAACGAAACCCTAAATGGACATCTGAATCCCTCAACAACCTTTCGTACAGCTCGTGCAAATGACATAACACTACAGTGCGGAACATCCTACGAAAAAGCATTGAACATTCAAACGATTTAAATAATATAGACCATTAGGCAGACTACATAATAGCGTACTCAAGCAGTGCAAGAGCCGAACAGTTTTCTAAATCACATACAATCGCAAAATCCCTAAAGTGTGAAACAAATTATTAATAGAATAATAAATCGCATGAACTCACAAAATGCAATGAAATTGGATCGTTTCTGATAATTAAGATAATATGTAAATATTAAAAATGTAAACAAATCAATTACTTATAGAATAAAAGAAAGATACAACAACATAAACTTACCTGTGCATTTGTCGCTACTGCATAACGGAGCTTCCGTTTTGTCCACAGTGTGCTTTGTTGCAGAGGCAAACGATTTGATGACAAAAACCTTTAAACAGACCATCCTAAGAATAATCTAAGCAAAACATTAACTGACCTGTCCGTGTCTGTCTATGACTGAATAAAATACTAGTATCCCTCGTGAGTTGTACATCCGAATAGATGGAAAGAAGTAAAGCGTTCTCCATCTTTTTCTGTGCCGTGCAAAGAAGATGGAAAGAAGTGATGGGTCTAGAACATTATCAGAAAAACACAATAATGAAACCCTAGATGGACATCTTATCGACACATCTGAATCCCAAATTTCGCTGTCATTTCCTACAGCGATTAATTTTTGCCCACCGCGTGCTTTGTTGCAGAGGTAAACGATTTGATTCAAAAAAACATTTAAACAGACCATCAATGAAGCAGTTTTATAAACCCTTGATCCTCGACCATTAATTTATTAAGTATCAAACACAATATTACTAGAAGAATAAATCACATAAACCCATAAAATGCAAAGAAATCAGACCATTCTTGATAAAGAAAACAATATGGAAATGACAAATGTAATCACACCAACTAATTACTAAAAATAACAGATACATCAAACCTGTCTGTATATCTCCACTGCATAACATAAAATTTACTTTTAAGTCTTTCCCAATCGCCAAATTACTAAAACAAAACAGATAGCAACATAAACTAACCTGTCTGTATATCTCCACTGCATAACATATAATTTACTTGGGAGTCTTTCCCAATCGCCATACAATCCCATAACATTTGCAGTCTCGTTTATGAGTAAATCCCCAAATATATGGAAAAAAAAAGCAGTAAGCCATTTCCAAGTTTATCCCGAGTTGAGTTGCTGATGGTGGACATAAATAAAATTAAAAAAAAAAAAAAGCAAACATAAACAAACGAAAACACCAGACAGGAACTACTAAGCTAAGCACAACATTACAGAACATAACAGGGCCCTGCATAACATACAGACAATAAGCGAAAATTAAAAACATAGAGACCGAAACGGACCATCATCATCATGAAACATGCCCTTCTCGATCCTTATCTGAAATTTATAGCCTTGCTTCACCTTCAAAGTTCCATTTTTGTCCAGCTCATGTGCACATCGTGCTTTGTTACAGAGGCTTTCGATTTGATGAAAATAAACCTTTAAAAAGGCCTGTTATTTCCAATCGCTCAAACGATCTCAACAGTATCCTTTATATGGAAAAATTCACAATTAGATGGACAGAAATTTCTCTATCGTTTCGATCTACAAAATTTCATTTTTGTCCACATCGTGCTTTATTGCAGGGTCAACCGATTTGATGAAAATAAACCTACCATCCTACGATGTTCGAAGCAAAAATTTATCTGACCTATCCTTGCCTATGACTGGATAAAATACTAATTAATGTCTATGACCTATCCTTGTCTATGACTGGATAAAATACTAATTAATCTTAATAGACGGAAAGAAGAAGAGAGTTCTCCATCTTATTCTTTGCCGTGTAAACCAAGATGGAAAGACGTGATACGTCTGAAACTTTAAAGTAGAAGAACACAATAATGAAACCCTAAATGGACATTTTATCGACACATCTCAATCCCTCGAGAAGCTTTACGGCTTACAAATCTCTATCATTTCGTTTTCCTACAGCGATTCATTTTTGCCCACGCTGTGCTTTGTTGCAGAGGCAAACGATTTGATGAAAAACGACCCTTCAAAAGAGACCATCCTATGGAGCAGTCTTATAAACCCTAGATCGTCTACCATTAATTTATGAAGTACCAAACACAATATTGCTAGAAAAATAAATCACACAAACCCACAAAATGCAAAGAAATCAGGTCGTTCTTGATCAAGAATATAATATGGAAATGATTTATAAATGTAAACATATCAATTAATTATTAAATAAGAAAATACAGCAACATAAACTGACCTATATGTATATCTCCAATGCATAAAATATAATTTGCTTGGAGTCTTTACCGATCGCCTAGTCATTCTCATAAAATCCCATCGCTTATGAGGAAATCCCCAAATATATGGAAGAAAACAGGAAGTCTTTTCCAAATTTATTCTGCGTTGTGCTGTTGATGGTGGGCAAAGAAACCCAAAAAAACAAAAAAACACAAATAAATGAAACCACTAGACAGGAACTATTAAACCAAACACAGCGCTACATAACATAACAGAGCCCTGCATAACAAACACAGCACAACATAACATAACAGGGCCCTGAATAACATACAGACGAAAAACTGAAAAAAAAAAAACACATGAAGACCCAAAATGACCACCATCATTATGCAGAAGCTCTTCTCGATCCTTATCTAATATTTATAGCCTTGCTTCACCTTCAACGTCTCAATTTTGCTTTTTGGCCTTCTGCTTTTTCAGATATTTACTTTTACCTAGAATTCCGAGCCTCCATCCGCTCCTCTATTGTAATTCATTAACTTTTTGAGTCCGCGCTGTCGCTTTCACCTCGAAATCTGATCCTCTTAGTCTTATCTGTTCCTCTGTTAAAATTTATACACCTTTTAAATCCGTTTAAGTTTTTAAGTTTATTTTTATGTCCGTGAAAACTCTTACTTTTTATTGTTTTATATTCAATTTCTACAATTTTCACTTGAATATTTTTAGTGGGCCCGAAGCAAGTATGCAAGTGATTTATGATCATAAGGCACTACTAATTTTCTTTAAGGGAATAAATAGTCCATTTTAAAAAATAAAAGAATAATATGTGTATTGTATAAATCCAAATTTATGCGGGTTATATATGATTCATAAAAATTGTTTTAAAGAGATGTTTTTAACTTATAAAATATATGTATTTTTGTGGGATATTTTTTGGTCTATATATTTTAGCATTAGTGTATTTAAGTGTTTATTGATTATTAGTTTAAGTTGTGTTGTTGTTAACACTTATTTTTTGTGTTTTTTTATTTTCGTCTTGTTCTTGTTGTATCTCATATAATGTTCAACCTCTTCGCATTTTTTTGATTCTTTCTACTCTATCTCTTATCTACGCATCCTCATTTTTCCATGTTTCTCTCTTTCACGTTTCTTTCTTCTTTAATATTTTCCTACTCAATTATAAGTTTTGTTTTTAAATTTAGTAAGTCCATAAACATATGAGTGTATTGGCTCTTTTAAAAAATAGGAATAAAATAAGCACTAAATGCATGATAGATATTGAAGTCGTAAATGATCCAAAAGAAAAATTCAACCATTTGCATAGCATTCAAACATTTATTAGTTATTTTGTATCTATTAAAAGATACTTTTAGTACACTTAGAGATGATTTTTAATTTGATCAAAAAATGAGAGAGGGGCCTTGTAATGGAGACATTGCATAATCCCCCATTAACCCCTTATTTTTTAATGGGCTTGCAAGGTGTTGAGGTCAAATTAGGGTTTTGACAAATGACGTTGATTTCCCAATGATATGTAATGAAACTCGAAAAGTTGGCAATGTCTTGGAGATCTAGAACCAGTTGGTCTCATCCATAAAAATATTTTCACATTTTATAGAGGACGTCATTTATGAATTTATACGAAACTGTTTTTCCTTATTTATAGTATGCATGAAATCGGTCAAGTTGGTCGCGTATTTACAATTTGTTAGGGTTGGTTCATCTTATCATTTAGACATGTTTCTTGTTTTATGCCACTATGGTTATATCCAAACTCTCGAAAAATCATATACTACCCTAGAAAACCCTAATTATCTAGTATTTTCAAGAACTTATATTATTTTATGTATTTGTGAGACTATCCTATATTCTAGATATTTGCCTTTTTGCAATTATATATGATTATTGATATACTTCTTAATTACCTTCATTGTTATTGTAAAACCACTTTCTACTTCTACATTTTGGTGAACTTGGGTTACATCAAAGACTCAACCCTTAGGGTTTTCCTTTTGGTAAACCTAACTCAACATTGACCTAACTATGGTTCCCCCTTTGGGGAAGTCGCGTTAATATCAAACATCTAACCTAGGTTTTTATACTTTTGTGGGATTACATTACATGACATATTATAGGAATGATTTGAGCACCTCTTGTGCATATAGTTGACTTACCTTGGGTTTACTTTTTTAATTCAATTTTCTAACACCAAATCTTATGTGTGACATTAGTTATTCATTTTTATTTAACAAGTTATATCTTTAATGTTAAAAATATGATTAGATTCAAGACTCCAACTAAATGAAGTGTTAAACTAAATTTGTACCTGATTGATCATGTAAATAATTCAATGCTTCATATTTTGGTTTGCTTAAAAAGAGAAAAAATGTTACTTTCAATGAGGACCATGTTAACATTTAAAGCATACCAAATTCTATTGGAATTCCTATGGATGATTGTTTTTAATAGTTCTCATGTATCTATCAAAGGTCAACATAGTAAAGGGAAACATGTTAATCTATAAGATCTTACTTGAAACCAAGACTTACATCTTCAACAACATTTATTGAAGAATCCTAATGAAAAAGTTAATGTATTGACTGTGATATTAAATGTCAAATCCAAAAGTCAAATTCATTAAAATACCAACTAGTAGAAGTATAAAAACCTTACGAGGGTGCGAGACCTTATCTATTAGAATTTTTGTGATCAAGTGCATGATCATATAGCGATCCTTTTGGATGTTGTGGGATATCACAACTATTGCCTTTTCCTAGATCCTCACAATTTAGGAAGGCTTATATGATGTCCCCTCCCCTTCAGGTCCGATTATTGATGGCGTAACTAGAGTTGGTGGAGTTGTAAACAATGGTGTCATTACCAAAGTGCCCTCGAAAGATCGTCTCAAGGATTTTTCACGAGGTAATGACTCCCCAATGGTGTTCATCTCGTTTCTTATTTTAATGTCGTATGTTAATGGCTAGAGAATTTTTCTTAATAGGATACGTTGTTGGTCAGTATCCTCCGAAAGTATGCTTAATAAATGGGTTAATTCTACATGGGTTTCCCATGGCATAAATATGAAAAGTTTGCAAAAGATTACAAAAGGGGTTTCTTGTTTCATTTTTATGACTCTTCACATGCCCCCGATTTATTCAATAGATCGCTCACTTGGTATGTCTGCAATTCCTTATTGGTTTTATCGCCATGGACCCAAGATCCTTATCTAACCAAGATAATGAAAGTGGAAGGTAAAGAAAGAGAGGCTATAAAGGATTTATAGCCTCACTTCTTTCAACTTCAACATTCCATTTTTTATCCAACTCATGCTTTATCAGCAGGACAAACGTCTCAAATTTTACTTTTTGACCTTCTCGCTTTTCGTGTTTTTACTTTTACCAAGAATTTTGAGCCTTCATCGGTTCCTCTATTATAATTCATTCACTTTTTGAGTCCACGTAGTTGTTTTCACCTTGAAATATGGTCTTCTTATCTGTTCATCTATTATAATTCATCCACTTTCTAAATCTATGTAAGTTTTTTAAATTTATTTTTATGCATGAAGACGCTTACTTTTTGTTGTTTTATATTCAATTAGAACATTAATTCTAAATTTTGCCTTGGTGATTTCAGCAGTTATTTATATTATAAAGTAGTGCATATAAATTTAGTATTGTCTCTTTATAATAATTTCTAAATTATTTAATTGAGTTTAAATTTTTATAACTAGCAAGTTGCACCATGGGGTGCAATGATCACATCGATAAGAATGTGCCCAACGATTCCCGAGCATATTTGAAAGAAAACCATCATGCGAGTAAAGAATAAATAATCATTATTTAAGAGAAGTAATCTTTTGTTCATATGTGATATGAAAACACTTGCCATTTTTTTGTAATAAATAAGTGGAGATTATTACCATAAATAAGTGTGAGAAAACATGTCATTTTCAACAATAATAATTCAACATACAAATCTACACTCGCTTAAAAGACTACCAGCTTTTTTCATGAATCAAAACCAAAGACATGGAAATACAGAAGGAAAAATCAATAAACATATCGAATGTGATAATTGGTTTTCAAGATAATATGTTTCGAAATTGTGGACAATGAACTTTCTTAAAATAACCTCTAACCGAGTATAGTTAAACTCTTTCCCATATATAGCTAAACAATTCAACTTGGAGAGAATGTGGCTTAGTATCACAATAGTCCATTTATTTGTGAATGTTATTCTCTACTTTCTCCAAACAAATGGGTTAACAGAAGCCATGAGAATACAACAGTTAAAAGGCCATTTTTGGTTTTAAAAACCAATCAATGAACAAACAAATGCATAGTTATTTGTTGTTTTTTTAGATGGGAATGATGTTCTAACATTTTCCTACAAACTCAAATGGAAAAATACATACTGTAGGACACAAATACCACACAGTGGAAAAAAAGAGGGAAAATCAGAGTTAAATATATCTGGAACTTGAGGAGGAAAGCACCAAATTTTACATTTGTTTAAAGTCTGATAACAACGACTACAATACAAACAAAACACAGCTGCAATCTCCTCTCTAACCAATACCTGTAAGAAAAATATAGGTAACGCTGACCTATTATGGTTGCAACCAAGTACACATTAAATATGTTTTACAAAAGGTAAATTGATCGAGATATACCTTAAAATTTTTATTTTATACGGTAAATGAACTCTAAGTCGATGGTCAGACAGATAAGTCTAAACCAATGTCTTATAATTTGCAATAGTTTTTACGTGGCGATTTGAAATGGGTGCTATAGTGAAGTTTCTTACCAAGAAAATCATTTTTCAAGTTTGTTCGAATTCACTAGAAGGCAACAAGATATATTTTTTACCTGTTTTTGTAGTTGATGCACCTTTCTATCCTTTCAATTTGAGATCTAGTTAGGAAATAGTAAATGTGTTGAGCATGTGAATCCTCATCCTCAAACTTTTACTACATTCTTTGGAACATTGTTTGACAGACATATACTAACTTTTCTGTCACCTGAGAGATAAACAGTCATCTACACTTACAGAATAAACATGATACCAATATAAATGTATAGATATTTGGGATGCAAAATCGAAGTAGATGAGTTGTTATTATGTGAAATTGTTAATATGTCTCAAGTAGCATACTCGATTAAAGTTATCGCTTTGAACTTGTAGTGCCCACTTCCCTCCGACACCTTTTTTATTATTGTTTTGATACTATCGACTTCACTTATGGATATATTATAGTTTTGATATCGCATGTTAGTAGAGATCAGAGATACTGAACTGTTATTGATTTGATTCTTATATAATGCATATGAACTACTGGAGACATTTGATGTTGATATTGATATACTTTTGACATGGTTACTTACCTGTAATTCTGACATGTGATATATTTAGTCATATTGAGTAGACCTTGATAATTGGATTAATGTGATGATCGTTTTGACATGAATGAAATGTAGAATAGAAATGTGCAAGAAATTGTAAGTGATATCGTATTTGCATAGATGATATTAATTAATATATAGTTAATTTTAGATTTATATCGCATATTTTGGCATGAATGTTTTAATGCGTCGAGGCCGAAGGAGGTATCATCTGCTTTGCAAGTATATTATATTCACAACAACATCGGGGAGTGGAGACCAACCACATTGAAATTTGAGAAAATCCAACTAGGGTCACCATGGCAACATATAATTGTGTGTGTGTTAGAATTATTTGGTTAGGGGAAATTGTGACCTAGGAGTCACATGTTGTTGTTTTAATTTTCCTTATATATTATGTTAGTAGGTGTTTTCTCTTAGTAAGTGAAATTTTACTTGTGTTATTATTCATATTTTTGGATTGGTGTTTACCCCTTTATTAGTCATGGGTTGTAGTGTCTTAATTAAGCTAATTTGAATTTGTCCTAAACTAATTAAAAGATATGACCAAAAGAGAGTTCATTTATTAGGCTTGATTTACTTTGGATTTTGTGTGGAGTGATGTGTGTTTGAGTTTTGAGTGTAACACACTCTACCCTCATGGGAAACTCGGATTTGGCCTTAGAGGCCAAATTTGGAAGCTTATTGGACAAGTAAAATTCATCCCACACCTCTTAAAAGCCCATGCCAACCTTACCTATGGGTTGGGAGGTCAAATTTAGGGTCTTTTAGGTGTTTTGGGGTGATGAAAACGTAAAATATTAATTGCACTTTCTTTCAAAAAATTAATTTTGTCCTTTAGGGAGTGGGCTTAGATGGAGTGTGTAAGGTGCTTGTCATTCCTCCAACCACTCATTAATGGTGCATAGGAATATGAGGTTGACCAAGTGATGTTGAGTGGATGGAAACGAGGTGGCATCCTACTTGGAGCCACATCATCCCTCCCTCTCTTTTCTCTATTTATTGAATCTTTTTTGCTTGTTTTGGGGTTACATGTTCATTTTTAGTCTCTTGTATTTTTGGAGAGTAGAGGATTTTGAAGGAGTTTGTGGATTTTTGGAGCTTGTTGATACTTGTTGGAATTTTTGTTTGGAGCTTGTGGATGCTTGCTTGATCTTTGGAGGGGTTTGGAACTTCATACTTGGAACAAGCTCTACCATGGAAAGGTAGGAGCTTCACCTTTGTTTATATTATGTTATTGTTATATGTATGTGTGTATATGTTGTGTTGAATGTTGTTGTTTCTTTAAAATGCTTGTTGGGTATGGGTAGAATGCCTAAGTTGGGAGTGGGAGGAGACTATGGGGAGTTTATTTGAGGGAGGCATAAGAGATCATTTTCTTGAGGAGGGAGTTTGGGTTGGGTGCCCACCTAGAATGAGAAATGCTTGCATTTTCTTCTTGTTCTTACTGAGGGAGTCATAAGAGTCGAGGGAGGCATAAGAGTGGATGGAGGGATAAGGGGTACTTGAGGGAGGCATAAGAGTTGTTAGGGGTATTGTGTTTTGCATCAAGGCCTTTTTAGGTGGCACCCATCCCCATCGGGAGGCATAAGTGGCCTCCCATAGGTCTTACTCTTTTGGCTTCCTTGATAAACCTTGTGATCTTGTTGTTTGTTGTTTTCTTCTTTTTTGAGTTGTTGTTGTGTTTTGTATGTAAATGGAATGAATGTGAGATTACATGTTAAGTAGTGTGGAAGCTAGTAGTTGCCATGAGTTGAGATCTTTTCCCATCAGTGTGATGTGGTTGGGGCTGGGGCCAATGGAGAGGATGGCTTCTCTACTCCATCGGGTATCTTGGTCAGGTGGAGAGCGTTGCCTCTCTCCCTATTTTGTTGTGAATGAAGAAAACATTCGGAGGAGCTACCTTGTTGGTGTTTGGAGAATTGGAGTCTTGTTGATGACCATGTGAAGCTTCTTGTATTTTACCCACTTAGAGTGGAAGAAATTGTAATAATGCATTTCATTCTTGTATTTACTTGTGTATGACTTCCCGCATCAAGGAGAACATTGTTGTAATCTTGTGGAAAGGAGTTTACATTTAATATTTGTATATTGAAAAGAGAAAGAAAGATTTGTATGGTTTAGTTAGAGACAAAAATAAGGGGGTCTTCTTCATCATGAATATTGTAGAGTTAGTTTGAAATATAAAAGGAAGTATTTTTCCTTGTTAAAAGCCTTTTTGTATTCCCACTAAGAGTGGAGGAACTTGTACTATTGTTTTTCATTTTAGCTTCCATTATTGTAAATTTTTCCGCTTTAAGTGGAAGATTTTGTATTAAGATTTTGAAAGAAAGTTGTATTGATTATTATTATTAAGGTTATAATGTAGGTGCAAATGAAATTTATTTTCTTTTACCTTCTATTCAATATCTTTCAAATTGTTAGAAAATAAAGTGTTAGTATGAATATTTAACTCATCAATATTACAATCCACATCCCATTCCTTTTGCTTTCGATAGTAATATTATATTTTTTTTATTATCTCTAATAACAAAATATTTTAATATTAATAGATTTATTAATATGAAAATACACTAATATTAATATACTATTAATATTATTATATTAATAAAATATGCTATTACAAATATATATGTTCATAACTATTTATAACTAAATGCATTCATATGTAATATACATATTTACCCTTATAAAGGTAAAACTTTTAAGAAAATAAATAAAGTAAGTTAAACTTTATAAAAGTTAAATCCTTTTAATTAAAAAAAAATGCTGTGGAAAGTAAGTAATACTAAAATTACATTAATAAAATTTCAATGAATTAGCCTTTAGAAAATGCGTAGAGATTGAAGTTTGACCAAATTTCTTTTAAAACAAAAATAAAATAAAACCAAACAAAATTTAAAAACTATTTTAAAAAGTGCGGCCTGCACTTGGGCTAGAAAATGGGGGGAAAGGGGTTGAGGGGTTGGGGAAGGGTCACTACCCCATCCCCCACCCCATTAATAAATGGGATGGGGGTGCGGTAGGTGACCCTCCCCCACTCAAAATTTTAAACTAATTTTTATTCATGTGGCCCTGGTTTTTGTTTTGTAAAACCTGCGCATTTTTCAACAAACATACATACGCAGATATATATATATATATATATATATATTAATGGGATGGGGGTGGGTAGGTGACCCTCCCCCACTCAAATTTGTAAACTAATTTTTATTCATGTGGCCTGTGTTTTTGTTTTGTAAAACCTGCGCATTTTTCAACAAACATACATACGCAGATATATATATACCGTTAATATATAAATCTATATCTAAATAATATGTATTAAATTTGTTCTCTCAATTAAATCTATTCTATTTTTTTAATTTGTGAAATTAATGAATAAATATAATTATATATGTATATGTTTACATATATAAATATACACTTCCTTAGACTCAAATGGGTATACAAATCAAATCAAACTATTTCTAGAAAAATATAGTAAAACCCATGTGTTGAAATTAAGCCAAATCAAATTATACAAATGTGTTGAAACCCTAGGAGAGGGTGTAAGCAAATGAATAAAAAAATTAAAAAAATAAAAATACAAATAAATGGAACAAGTAGGCCTCTCCAAAAGCTTGGGATGGCCTCTAATGGCTTCCCTTCCTTCTCCTCCAACCTGCAAAACAAACAAGAGAAATGAGAGAATAGAATAAGTAATAGGTATAAGAAAGCCCATAAGGATTTCTAGGGTTACTTTAGTGCAACCTAGATCTAAGGGCTCAGATAGAATAGATCCAATGGTGGAGGATGAACCCTACATCACTTAAGTGATGGGGTATTTAAGTGGGAGTGAAATAATTAAATGTTGGGTGTAATGTTTTGAAGGGGGCCTAAGGGGTTAGATTAAGTTGTGCACTCCTTACCTTTTTAAAGAAATAATTTAAATATTAAGGAGTCCGAATTAAGACTAAAATGGGGCTATGACATGAAAATAAAAATGAGAAATATTAAAATAATTATCAAAGCTTAGTAAGTGAATTTAATTCCTCATTTAACTTTGGAAATTAAGTCAATGTTGTTCAGTTGTCATTCTTTTTCCGACTGCCTTAAAAACTTTATAAAGCGTTATTACCAGAATTTAATTTAATTCGATGAAGGTTATTGTCGTTCCTTTTAAAAAAAAAATTATTCCATAATTTTTCTCACTAAACCTAGGTTGTTCTTAGATCTCGCGGCGTTGCTCATGATGTCATCGAATCGCTTGATCCTTGGGCACACCTAGAAAGAAACATAAACATTTAACCTAGTGCAAGTTGATTATTTTAAATCTATAAAACCACAATGTTGATAATTATATGAAACAACAAACTTAAAAACTCGGAATGTGTTGAACTAATCCTGCCTTGACCGTGCATGTAACGCCTTGAATTTTTGTAAACTATCATGGTAATTACTTTTCATGATGTCAGAATCAGAAAGGAAGATAAATATGTAAGACATATCTTTGATCTTAAAGGAATGTGTTGCTAATGGACCCTTGTTGCTGTAATTTGCTTTAACAGGTGAGTGTCTACAAAAGACTTGTCGTATGCTTGATGAACTCTTTTCATCGATTGACAAAGACACCTCAATCAATTCCATCGATCCAAGGTATGTCAGGGCCTTCTTGTGATCGCTTGTTGATTTACTTCTAAACCAGATCAAGATTGATATAAATGTCACAAAGACTGATTTCGTGTATGAATATCCGTACATAGATGCCAATGAAAAAGGTTCGATTCTCAACCACATGCACTTGTAACGCTAGATAGCGTAAGACAATAAGGGCCTGATGCGAGTGACACAGTATGTGGAACATAAGACAAAACATCCCGCATTGTGTCAATACGAATGCCACTGAAAGACTTGATTTGGAAACTATTAAATAAATACCATGGGATTAAACCCTAACCTACTACTAAGTTTTATCCTATACCCTAACTACTACCCTATATGGATTTTAAATTTCATAAGAATGAAAATAGATGCAAATTCTAATAACTTATGAAATTTGGTGAATAACCTAGCTATGGACTATTAAATCCTAAACTATTACTAACCTATGGAAGGGGACTTAAGGACCCATGTGGATGGAAACGAATAAGAAGGGAAGGTTAGGAAATTAATAGGATAAGTAAATGAAGTCCTTACAAGTTTCAGCGCAAGTTCAAGGAACAAGAAAAAGTCGAGGCATCCAACTAGCTAAGTGACTAAAAAGGAATTACATGCAAAATTTGAAAAGAAAACTCGCCAACCCGAGTCGGGCGGTGGCGTGAGGAATGAGGAAAAGTAATGCATTCAATGACATTGGTCTTAAATACCAACTCGCCTTGGAAAAAGGATTGAGGAAAATTGTTTGTTATTGTGTGCAATCGGGTTTTAGTTGCTCTACATTTTGTTCTTCCATGGTTCTCGCTCGAACTCCGTTGTATTTTGGTTATTATTTCTATTCTTTGGAGAAGCAAAGGCTATTTTTGAGCCTCGTGGGAGTTAGTGGACTGGTTGGAAAGCCCGGCCGAGGACATCATGGAGAGAAACAACTCCAAAGGACGTGGTTTTCTTCGAACCACAAAAAAAAAAATACAGGCATGTTAAGCCCTTCTCCTTAAACCGTTTGCTTTTGTTTAAACGTCTCATTAAAACAACCCTGCTCTTATGAGGGGTGATTTAGTTAAATGATGTTGTTGTTTTGAATGAAATGATCTCTCGGATCGAGTCGCATTTTCCTTTGCCGATTACTTACTTGGGTAATTTGTTTTGCAAATAGGTGAATGAAATAAGTCCGCTTCTTGATGAGTGAGTTGTTTGGCAATGTTGGGTAATTGATCTTTACTCAATATGAGTTGAGTTGTGTTGAATAATACATTAGCTATGTGTGTATCAATTTTATTTTTGTGCATTCTTGTAAAAATGGAAGAATATAAGGATTTGTTTGACCCGGTTTGAATCATTATGAAATGAACACGACTTTAGTATTTCTTTCGCATACGAATGAAACAAAGGAGGTCAGTGTTTTTGTATGAGTTTGTTTTGATTGGGTTTAGCACCCACTTTTATTACTCTATATGGGTTGAGTCATTGAATGCAATATTGATATGAGTATTGTCTTCTGAGTTCAGTACGAGGAAACGATTGGGAAAAACAAGTTCGGGATAATGTGGATGAACTGTTGTGTGAATTAATTTTCTCCTAATTGCTTTCATTGCATTGAATACTATTTTTACCTAGGACAGGGGATTCATTTCATCGTTTTACCTTTGTTGGTCAAAACGTTTTAATTTTATTTTTTGTGAAATGAAGACCGTGACTGGTTTCCTTTCCTTCTTTTGGAGAAAATATGATGTTTATGAACTGAACTAGAATATATGAGTGAGTAAAATATATTGATATCTTTCTTAATTTTTTTTGAAAGGTATAATATATATATGATGATAATATAGAGATGCTAGTCGAACTCCTTTAATGTAATCGGCTGGAACTGAACTTGAATGGATTCTTGTTCTTGTAAAAAAAAGGGGGTTTTCTTACTCATTACGGAAATGATGATAACATGTTTGCTTGAGACTTTACCCATTTCTTACTTGCTTCAGGTAATGACTTCATTTTTATAAATACGTATGTTTTATATATATAAATATACTCAATTCACAACTCTGAACTCTTGTTTATATTCGTTAAAACTGAATCGAAGTGGAATTCTTACTTTGAAAGTTCAAAAAAAAAAAAAAGACTCTTTTTTTATTATGATATGAATCATGATTTCGTAGCTTAGTCAGTACATTCTTATTTGTTCAGTCTCCCAGATGAAATGCTTGTTTTGACGAAGCGTTGTTATAGACTAACCGTAGTATTTCTTGCTTGTTATATCTGACAAGAAAGTCCGCTGAGTGAAATATAATAATCGTAATGAATCATACTATTGGTTATGTCTGCTTTCTAAATAGCGGATATTTGGTTAGACAAAGAGAAGAGGTAATATGATCCTTCTTCCTTGTATTCGATTATTGATTTTATTTATTTCTCTTTGAATCATATCATTGATTGGTACATCACGTCTGGATTAAATTCTCAAACATGCTTATGAGGAAAGGAAAGAGAGTGTTGATGGATAATTTGAATTAATGTTCATTTCTTCTCTTATACTGAAATCTATAATTGTTATGGAATAAATTTTGTACGCTTTGGTTTAAGCATATGCATTTAATTGTTGTTTACTTTTCTCTCAAAGCTTTGATTACTTGAAATCGATGAGTTGCATGAAAGGAAAGGAAAGTAATTCGGTTTAAATTTTTAGTCAAATTCTATCTTTGAAATTATAACTATTGTAAGGGAATGGAAATTACAAAGATTTATATTGGAACAACAAGATGCATAATTGTGTTTTAGTTCTTACATATGTTAATTCGAACTAGTCAAGGAAATTACTTCTTGTAGTAATTATTCGGGAAAAAAATGGGCAAGTAATCCTTTCTTTTCGATTAGGGGTAATTAGATGATCGGGTTGTTATGTTGTTCATCCTTATCGGTACTTAATTCTCGGATGATGTTCATTTTAACGCTTTCATAAAAGCAGGTTCTTTTATTGAGACAATTAATTAAAAGCACCTCATTTTAATGACAAGTGCTTAATATGCTCGGCCAATGAATCTGACCCATGCAAGTAATTTTGTAGATGGAACTTGAGTATAAACGAAGACATGGTTGTTTTCTGATACTTCTTTTGATTAACTGAGGATGGATTGTATTTGATAGCTTTTATTCCTCTACGAGGAAATGAGAAAGGAAGAAATTACATTCTTCTATCTTTATGAGTTGTAATGTTGTTTGATATAAACGAAGTCCAAATTGCTCGTTTGGGTCGCAAATGTATAGATTGTAAAACTTATGGATGAATACAAGGAAAAGTGTGATATTTTAATGGTCAGATCAATTTGATATTGTTGAATAAGATTGAGAATATAATATTATTCCTTGATTTGAAATTATTCAAATGATAAAGTGGATAGATTTAAAAGGAAATAACATCTATTCTTTACCTAATGCAACTTTTACGCTGAATGTATAATTAGTTCATACTTGGGTTAAGATGAATTTTAAATTGGCATTAAAATGGATTTAGGTGAACATGATCTCTTAATTGAAAGGTATTCGGATTAGCTTATAAGCTAAGGAATATCAAATAACATAGAGTAGCCGAACTTTGTATTCTGGACTCAAGCTAACATCATCGAAATGTTTAAATTCAGAAAATATAGATATGGGAAAACATATCTATTATTAATAGACCTTAACTGAAGTAAGGTTATGGAGAATAAATGAATAAATTCATTTAGAATTAGACCTCGTTTAAATGATGTCTAATAAGATGGAATTCTAAATTTGTTTACAGTTGTGGGTAAAACTTGGTTAAGTTTAATAGGTTAAACTTATTACGTTTATCTGTAATGGACTAATTAGTCCGAAGATTAAAGAAAAGAACCAAGAAGAGAATATGCAACCCTTCGGTATGAAGGAGAGGATGTATATTAAGCTAGAAGACAAATTAAGTCTCTCTTAGCTACATACAACTGTAACGAGAACGAGGTTAAAGGATCAACATGGCTGCTGAAAGTTGATCTTAAATATTAAGATTATAATCAAATCACACTCGAGCTGGATGTGTACTATTGATGAGAGGATTCCGTAGGACATTGGCATACGCCAGCTACAATATGGTGTCTTCATGAAGGCGGGGCCTTCATGACGACACAATGTTATAGCTGACATATTACAATGCCCTCCCGAATCAAATCATCAAGTTTACATAAGCTGGATACTAAGTTCTTAGATGGGGATAGGAATGTGATCACGTATATGGAGTGACTCCGGAGGACTAAAGGTAACTAGACACACGGAGTCACCTAGGGATGACACCGTATGTCTCGCGTACTTTAGTTACCATGAGTAACTTCCTATACTGCTCATATTACTAGTTGGGGTTAGAGCTTGACCTTAAACGGAAGGACCGACAGAGATCAAGAAAGACCATTCTAGATAATGCATTTAAGTGAGGTGAAGGACGTATTCCATTGATGTGTATCACATCTAGGAATATGATCATGCAAAGCATGTGAAAATCTTTGGCCAAAGTATCGCAAGTGCTCAGGTCATGCTTGTCCTAATCACCTAGTTTAAGATGCAGGATGTCGATGAATATCAGTAACAAATATTTATATAGGCTTCTTAAATGGATCACTTCGATAACCGAAAATGGTAATGTAACCTCGTATAGTTATTATACAATGCATGGATTAACATGAAGGATCGGTAAGTCACGAGTCATGAAATGAGAGATCACTCAAAACTCCGAGCCATAAAATGGGAGATCGGTAGTTCTTTTCGAGTCATTTACAGCAACATATGGTATCTCGTTATATGATTGAATGGCATTGAATGTGTGTTCCATATCGCAAATATGTGAATAGGGAACATTGGTTTTAAAAAGAAATTGTGTGATCCAAATTACATTAATCGAGAGAGAACAATTATTAAAACTTGAACGTGTGTTTGAATTATATAATTCATAACAGAGAACGCTATATATAAAAAAATTCCCTTGTTCTAGTATCTTAAAATGAGGGAGAAGCATACAGATAGACCTAGGGGTCGTTAGACATCATTGCACCATATTAGGGAGATCCTGAAGCTACGACCATCTCACTATTTAGGTGATACAGTAGTTTTGGTAGAGGCATGGTTGGTGAGCTTGAGCGGATGCTTCTAAGCTCTGTCCTTGTAGACTTACTGAACACAAAAGCTCGTGTTGCAATCCATCTTCTCGAGGGATGGAGCAAGCAAGTCTCGGGTGGAGGATCGAGGAGTAGAAGCTCCATGTTGACTCGAGAGAGACTACACTCCTGAGCCATTTGAGGAGCGTTTCAGAGCAGTGTATTTACCCAGTGAGGTTTATACAAAGAATGGATAGATGAGTTTCATGACCTCCGTTAGGCATCGATGATGATGCTGCTAAGATGAGAGTTGATTTCCTCGGACCTACTCCAATATGTCGACTATATGCAGGATGAGCAGTATGGATTCACAGCCATCTAGGGCTTGAACTTGGATTCGGGTGGTGTGTGCGCATTCACCGCCCATGACATTAGCAGAGGCCGTAGAGAAGGCCTATATTGCAGAGGAGACACGGGGAAGACGCAACAAGCTAGGACAGAGTTCGAGCCGTATCCAGCAGATGCAGGATGGTAGGTCAAAGGGTCCGATCCTCCTCCATGGGGTGGACAGAGTTCAGTGGCAGGCTTCATTCAGCCACCACAAAGATCAACAGTGAGTAAAGCAGACCACTCACTTTACCGACCTCCTCCTCGCGTTTGATGCGCAAAGAGGACGGGGTATGGGGCCTCTTCCTAGGGGTCCCACTAGGACACAAGGTGCACCGAGAGCTTAGTCAAGAGGGATCTCGTCGCAGAGACCTCAAAGCCAGTTCAGAGCCAAATCGCAGGATCCATAGCTCGACATCTAGAGTACCGATCACTGGAGTCGCCTCTTCCACCGGAGAGGACCAGGCAACCGTTGTGGTTGTGGTGTTGTTGGACATCATTAGAGAGATTGCCCACATAACCCTAACAAGGGTAAGATGCGAGCTCGAGCCTACATGCTTGGTGATATGGCACGGAGTCATCGGGATCTACGCAGGGTCAAGAGCCGCCAGCCGAGCACCAAAGTACCGTGATTGAGACGACAGGTAGTATTGGTGGTATTTCCACCTCTATATTATTTGATTCCGGTTCTTCTGATTCATTTATTACACCATCCTTAGTAGAGCATTGCAGGTTAGTGGCAATTAGGCAGGGCCATAGTTGGGACGTTGAGATGGCTTCTGGAGCCAAAATTTCTGTAGACTCCTTAGTTAAGGAGTGTGTAGTGGATTTGGGACCCTTCACCACTACATCGGATCTTCGAATCCTTCCATTAGGATCTTATGGCGTCATTTTGGGTATGGACTGGTTGTCTACTCACAGAGCTAGAGTGGACTATTACCATAATACTATTACTTACATAGATGATATTGGAGTGGAGTTAGTGATATCAGGGGTTAGGAGACCCGTTTCTATTCGCACCATCTCCGCTTATGCAGCCTTAAGCAAGTGTGCGCGACGGGTTATCAACAGATGTCAAGTTACGGTTAGTGATGATTAGAGGATGAGTCTAGCGGACCATCCCTCGATGACCATCCCATCTTGAGAGAGTTTGCTGATGTGTTTCCCAAGGGAGCTACCGGTTACCTCCCCACGTGAGATAGATTTCCATAGAGATCTAGTTCTGTGGAGGTAGAGCCTATCTCACGAGCACCATATCGATGACTACTCCTAAGATACGTGAGCTCAAATTGCAGCTCGAGGGCCTTCCGGAGAAGAGCCTAATCCATCCTAGTGTATCCCCTTGGGGTGCACCAGTTGATCTTCGTGAAGAAGAAGGATGGATCTCTTCGGTTGTGTATTGACTACCGTCAGCTGAATAAAGTAACGATCAAGAATTGTTACCCCCTTCCATGCATTGATGATTTATTTGATCACATGAAGGGGGCTACCATTTTCTCCAAGATAGATCTTAAGTCGTACCATCACTCAGGATTACGAAGACAGATATTCATAAGACATGCGTTCAGTATGAGATATGGCCACTACGAGTTCACAAAGTGGTACCTTTCGGTTGACGAATGCCCCGCAGTGTTTATGAGTTTGATGAATGGGGTATTCAGAATTTCCTTGATCGCTTCGTGCTCATATTCCTTAACGACATTTTGGTTTACTCATGCACAGGAGTGAGGAGCACCTTCGCCCAGTTCTTCGGTGTCTTCAAGCAGCACCTTTACTGGAACTTGGAGAAGTGTGCATTCTTTCAAGCACGAGGTGCAAGATTTGGGCCACATCATTTATGGGGAAGGTATCGCTGATCCTTCCAAGATTCAAGCCATCATGGATTGGCCAACACCCACCAGTGTGACCAAGGTGCGTAGCTTCATGGGTCTAGTAGAGGTATTACAGAGGTTTGTTCAAGACTTTTCTCGAATCACAAGACCCCATCACTTCCCTTCAGCGGAAAGGGAAGAAGTTTTTATGGTCAGATAGATGTGAGTAGGCCTTCAAGATACTAAAGGAATGTCTCACGACAAAGACCTATTCTTGCAGCTGAGATCCTCAAGGTGAGTTCTACGTTTGCACAGATGCTTCTTTGGCAGGACTTGGAGGTGTGTTGATGCAAGAGGGTAGAGTAGTTGCATTTGAGTCTCGCAAACTCAAAGATTATGAGCTCAATTATCTGACTCATGATCTTGAGCTTGTAGCAGTTGTACATGCCTTAGTGTGGTGGAGACATTTTCTTCTTGGCCGTGAGATTTACACTCGTGGATCGATCACTTGAGTCTTCGCCACCTCTTCACGCAACCCAATCTCAACGCTCACAATCGGTGTTGCATGGAATTACTTTGTGAGTATGACATGGAGATAGAGCATGTGAAGGGGAAGGAGAATGTGGTTGCAGATTCCTTGAGTAGACAGAGACATGTGGCTATGGCCACCTCGGTAGGCACAGATTTATGAGTAGGATCTTGCAAAGTAGCCTTCCTCGTGATAGTTTCTACCTTACGCCCAGAGCAGAGATTAAGTCTCGTGAGACCCCTTGAGGGGAGATTTGATGGATTTTCATTAGAGGCAGATGGTCTTCTCATACAGAGGTCAGATATATGTTCTTAGAGATGGAGGCTTGAGACAAGACATTTTGACAGAGGCCCATCGTGCACCTTATTCAACCCATCCCGGGTGAAGAAGATGCACGCCACCTTGAGACAGTTGTATTTTTGGAGAGGACTTCTGGAGAGACGTGGCTTTGTTTGTGTCACGTTGTTTAGAGTGTTAGAGGGTGAAGGTCGAGCATCAGCATCCATCTGGCCTTCTCTATCCTCACGCCACACCGGAGTGGAAGTGGGACACCATTTCCATGGACTTTATCGTTGGGTTACCTATGTCGAGATACCACCATGACGCCATCATGGTCACGGTGGATAAATTGATGAAAGTAGCTCATTTTTCTCCGGTGAAGACCACCTATATAGCTAGTGCTGTGGCACGAGTATATCTTGATGAGATTGTCAGATTGCATGGGATTCCATGCGAAGATCATTTGTGACCGTGATCCTCTTTACACTTCCCATTTCTGGACTACCATGCAGTATGCCCTCGGGACGAGGATTAATTTTAGCACAACTTATCACCCTGAGACAGATGGATAGACAGAGAGGGTGAATCGATTTTAGAGGATATGCTCAGGATGTACGTGATGGATCATCAGGTGAGATGGGAGGAGTACCTATACCTGGTGGAGTTTGCCTACAATAATAGTTTCTAGAGTTCTATAGGCATGGCTCCTTTTCAGGCATTATATGGCAGAGAGTGCAAGACACCTCTTAGTTGGGACAGGATTGAGGACAGGGTTTCCCTTGGGCCAACATTATTACAGGATATGGAGCAACAAGTTACCTTGATCAGATAGAGATTGTAGGAGGCGCAGGATAGACAGAAGAAGTATGCATACCAACATAGGACATATCGTAGTTTTGAGGTGGGCACAAAGGTGTTTCTTCGTATTAGACTACATAAGAGCCCTATCCATTACGGAAAAGGTTCTAAGCTTGCTCCTAGGTTTGTGGGTCCCTTTGAGATCTTGGAGTGCCTCGGTCCCTTGGCCTACCATCTAGCATTGCCACCTAGCTTGTCTTGCATCCATGATGTGTTTCACGTTTCTGTGCTTAGAGATATATTTCTGATCCTTCTCACGTGCTAGATTGGACCACTTTGTAGGTGCAGGATCAGGGGCAGTGATGGTGGAGCCCATACGCATTATAGAGCGCAGGACCTGGGCCTTCGCGGCAGAGAGATTGATCAGGTTCGGGTCCAGTGGGACAAATATGATGAGACTGCAGCTACTTGGGAGGATGCTACTTCATTACGAGTGTAGTTTCCACACTGTTCCAGTGACTTCCAGGAGGAAGTCAAGCCTAAGGGGAGGGGGATGTAGTGCCCACTTCCCTTTGACACCTTTTTATTATTGTTTTGATACTATCGACTGCACTTATGGATATATTATAGTTTTGATATAGCATGTTAGTAGATATCAGAGATACTGAACTATTATTGATTTGATTCTTATATGATGCATATGGACTACTGGAGACATTTGATGTTGATATTGATATACTTTTGACATGGTTATTTATCTATAATTCTGACATGTGATATATTTAGTCATATTGAGTAGATCTTGATAATTGGATTAATGTGATGATCGTTTTGACATGAATGAAATGTGGAATAGAAATGTGCTAGAAATTGTAAGTGATATCGTATTTGCATAGATGATATTAATTAATATATAGTTGATTTTAGATTTATATCGCATATTTTGGCATGAATGTTTTAATGCGGCCACGAGGCCGAAGGAGGTATCATCTGTTTTGCAGGTATATTATATTCACAACAATATCGGGGGAGTGGAGACCAACCACATCGAATTCGAGAAGAATCCAACTAGGGTCACCATGGCAACATGTAATTGTGTGTGTGTGTTAGAATTATTTGGTTAGGGGAAAATTGTGACCTAGGGGTCATGTGTTGTTTTGTTTTAATTTTCCTTATCCATTATGTTAGTATGTGTTTTCTCTTAGTAAGTGAAATTTTACTTGTGTTATTATTTATATTTTTGGATTGTGTTTACCCCTTTATTAGTCATGGGTTGTAGTGTCTTAATTAAGCTAATTTGAATTTGTTTCCTAAACTAATTAAAAGATATGACCAAAAGAGAGTTCATTTATTAGGCTTGATTTACTTTGGATTTTGTGTTGAGTGATGTGTGTTTGAGTTTTGAGTGTAGCACACTCTACCCCTCATGGGAAACTCGAATTTGGCCTTAGAGGCCAAATTTGGAAGCTTGTGGGACAAGTCAAACTTGTCCCACACCTCTTAAAAGCCCATGCCAACCCTACCTATGGGTTGGGAGGTCAAATTTAGGGTCTTTTAGGTGTTTTGGGGTGATGAAAAGGTAAAATATTAATTGCACTTTCTTTCAAAATTTAATTTTGTCCTTTAGGGAGTGGGCTTAGATGGAGTGTGTAAGGTGCTTGTCATTCCTCCAACCACTCATTAATGGTGCATTGGAATATGAGGTTGACCAAGTGATGTGGAGTGGAGGGAAAATGAGGTGGCATCCTACTTGGAGCCACATCATCCCTCCCTCTCTTTTCTCTATTTATTGAATCCTTTTTGCTTGTTTTGGGGTTACATGTTCATTTTTAGTCTCTTGTATTTTTGGAGAGTAGAGGATTTTGAAGGAGTTTGTGGATTTTGGAGCTTGTTGATACTTGTTGGAATTTTTTTTTGGAGCTTGTGGATGCTTGCTTGATCTTTGGAGGGGTTTGGAACTTCATACTTGGAACAAGCTCTACCATGGAAAGGTAGGAGCTTCACCTTTGTTTATATTATGTTATTGTTATATGTATGTGTGTATATGTTGTGTTGAATGTTGTTGTTTCTTTGAAATGCTTGTTGGGTATGGGTAGAATGCCTAAGTTGGGAGTGGGAGGAGACTATGGGGAGTTTATTTGAGGGAGGCATAAGAGATCATTTTCTTGAGGAGGGAGTTTGGGTTGGGTGCCCACCTAGTATGAGAAATGCTTGCATTTTCTTCTTGTTCTTACTTTGAGGGAGCCATAAGAGTTGAGGGAGGCATAAGAGTGGATGGAGGGATAAGGGGTACTTGAGGGAGGCATAAGAGTTGTTAGGGGTATTGTGTTTTGCATTGGAGGCCTTTTAGGTGGCACCCATCCCCATTGGGAGGCATAAGTGGCCTCCCCATAGGTCTTACTCTTTTTGGCTTCCTTGATAAGCCTTGTGATCTTGTTGTTTGTTGTTTTCTTCTTTTGAGTTGTTGTTGTGTTTTGTATGTAAATGGAATGAATGTGAGATTACATGTTAAGTAGTGTGGAAGCTAGTAGTTTCCATGAGTTGAGATCTTTTCCCATTGTGATGTGGTTGGGGCTCGGGGGCCAATGGAGAGGATGGCTTCTCTTCTCCATTGGGTATCTTGGTTGGGTGGAGAGCGTTGCCTCTCCCCCTATTTTGTTGTGAATGAAGAAAACTTTTGGAGGAGCTACCTTGTTGGTGTTTGGAGCATTGGAGTCTTGTTGATGACCATGTGAAACTTCTTGTATTTTACCCACTTAGAGTGGAAGAAATTGTAATAATGTATTTCATTCTTGTATTTACTTGTGTATGACTTCCCACCTCAAGTGGAGAACATTGTTGTAATCTTGTGGAAAGGAGTTACATTTAATATTTGTATATTGAAAAGAGAAAGAAAGATTTGTATGGTTTAGTTAGAGACAAAAAAAGGGGGTCTTCTTCATTGTGAATATTGTAGAGTTAGTTTGTAAATATAAAAGGAAGTATTTTCTCCTTGTGAAAAGCCTTTTTGTATTCCCACTAAGAGTGGAGGAACTTGTAATATTGCTTTTCATTTTAGCTTTCATTATTGTAAATTTTTCCCACTTTAAGTGGAAGATTTTGTATTAAGATTTTGAAAGAAAGTTGTATTGATTATTATTATTAAGGTTATAATGTAGATGCAAATGAAATTTATTTTCTTTTACCTTCTATTCAATATCTATCAAATTGTTAGAAAAGAAAGTGTTAGTATGAATATTTAACTCATCAATATTACAATCAACATCCCATTCTTTTTACTTTCAATAGTAATATTATTATTTTTTAATTATTTCTAATAACAAGATATTTTAATATTAATATATTTATTAATATGAAAATACACTAATATTAATATACTATTAATATTATTATATTAATAAAATATGCTATTACAAATATATATGTTCATAACTATTTATAACTAAATGCATTCATATGTAATATACATATTTACCCTTATAAAGGTAAAACTTTTAAGAAAATAAATAAAGTAAGCTAAACTTTATAAAAGTTAAAACTTTCTAATTAAAAAAAATGCGGTGGAAAGTAAGTAATACTAAAATTACATTAATAAAATTTCAATGAATTAACCTTTAGAAAATGCATAGAGATTGAAGTTTTGACCAAATTTCTTTTAAAACAAAATAAAATAAAACCAAACAAAATAAAAACATTTTAACAAAATAAAAACTATTTTAAAAAAAAGGGGTGGGGGAGAGGTCACTACATCTTGGGCTTAAAAATGGGGTGGGGGTGGGGGGGTGATCCCCCCTTACTCATCCCCCACATGCCCATTAATAAATGGGATAATGGCTATATATATATATAGGGGGGGGGTAGGTGACCCTCCCCCAACTCAAATTTTTAAACTAATTTTTATTCATGCGGCCCTAGTTTTTGTTTTGTAAAACATGCGTATTTTTCAACAAACATACATACACATATATATATATATATATATATATATATATATATATATATATATATATATATATATATATATATATATAAATATATAAATACTAAATACCTATTAATATATCTATATTAATATTTGTTCTCTCAATTAAATCTATTCTATTTTTTTTTATTTGTGAAATTAATGAATAAATATAATTATATATGTATATGTTTATATATATAAATATACACTTCCTTATACTCAAATGGGTATACAAATCAAATCAAGCTATTTCTAGAAAAATATAGTAAAACCCACAAGCCCATTTGGGCATAACCAAAGGAAACTAAGCCAAATGAAATTATACAAATGTGTTGAAACCCTAGGAGAGGGTGTAAGCAAATGAATAAAAACTAAAAAATAAAAATAATAATACAAATAAATGGAACAAGTAGGCCTCTCCAAAAGCTTGGGATGGCCTCTACATGGCCTTCTCTTCTTTCTCCCTCAACCTGCAAAACAAAATGAGAGAAATGAAAAAATAGAATAAGTAATAGGTATAAGAAAGCCCATAAGTTTTCTAGGGTTACTTTAGTCTGACCTAGATCTAAGGGCCTCAGATAGAATAGATCGATGGTGGAGGATGAACCTACATCACTTAAGTGATGGGATATTTAAGTGGGAGTGAAATAATTAAGTGTAATGTTTTTAAAATGGCTTAAAGTTAGATTAAGTTGTGCACTCCTTACCTTTTTTAAAGAAATAATTTAAATATTTAGGAGCGTGATTTAAGACTAAATGATATTTAAAATGGACGGTTGATTCTGATAAATTTAGAGGAATTAATGGGACTATGACATGAGGAATAAATGAAATATTAAATAATTATCAAAGCTTAGTGAGTGAATTTAACCTCATTTAACTTTAGAAATCAAATCTACGTTATTTGGATTGTCATTCCTTTTCCATTGGTTAAAAACTTTATAAAGTGTTATTCACGAAATTCTATTGACCTTGAATTTTAATTACGATGATTGTAGTTACATTATGCGGTTCCCTTTGAAAAAAATTATTCCATAATTTTCTCTCACTAAACCTAGGTTGTTCTTGGATTTAAGTATGACGCGTATGTGGCAGACGTTATAGAGGCTGAAGCAAAGGGAACACCGAGATGCTTTAAGAGGAGATTACCAAAGTTGGAAATGTCAATAGATTGTTGAAGGTGGCATATGAAAAGGATGTTTTGTATTCTTACTTTTTGTAAAATGTTAAACACACCTGTATTTTAAATTAAAATTTAAATAAAAATTAGTAAAGAATGTCTTATTAGATGAAACACTTAACACAAGCCACCAGACTACCAAAATAGGATTGTAAGCTGACATCACATGTTCCAATGTCCATACTGCCAATGTGTATGGCGGTTTAGTTTTGAGCTATATTTTATACTATAAAAAAAAACATGTCTGAAAGCAAAAATGGAAAGAATGTAAATTGAAAGAAAGCATTATGTAAATTGAGTGTAGAATCCGATTTACGAAGGTTGAAATACCTCAAACACACATAAACAACTGTAAATAAAAACCCAGGAAGTTTGAAAATGGCTTTCTTTTCATTCCTAAAATCCACACTAATCTTATACATCACTACAATCCCTCCCTTTTATTTCACACGTCTACTCTAAAGGCCCTAAAATGCCAA